>JAPYZN010002099.1:0-14353 GCA_030522865.1 Psyttalia lounsburyi
TTTTAGCATTGAAATTAACATTGAAATCAACAACTAAAGTTGTAGCGCAATGCAAGTCAGGGGATCTTTCTAATACCCAAAATATAACGAAAATACGTTTAAAAAACAATTTACTGCCATCTTGATATTTGAAAAAATATTGGCGTAAAAAATCGCAATTTCCATGGAATCACCCATATGTTTAGATTGATTCACATAGAAGGCATTGACACGAACCTTTTGGAAAAAAAATGTAATCGGTTGACTAGCTCGAAAATATCAGCGAAATACGATTTTTAAATGAACAGCATTTGCTAAAAAAATTTTTGATCAATCAAGCTAACATTTTGCGCAGATTTAGTCCTAGTTAAGTACAATGCAATTGCAATGCAAATTGCAATGCTTTCATTCGGAAATAGGATTTAAAAAAATAGAAAATAATAACTTTTTATCGGGAAGTTATAAAGGCAAACCTTTTCTGAATTTCAACGCGAAACGCGATGTCGAAAACGCGATTTATTTTCTTGCGATTGGATCGAGTTTTTATAAAAAAAAAAATTGAAAAAATAATTGAAGAGGCCTAGGAGAAGGCGATTTGTTTTCTACAAGAGAACAATGCACCCCCCCCCCCCCGTTTCGCCCCTGAACGCCCAACTCACAATAACTTCCTTAACTCTACACAGGCAGTAAAACGAACAAGAAAGTAATCGAGAGCCATTTCACTTCCGTATGGCCCGAACGCACTACTTTTTTTTATTTAAAATAAAAATGACCAGTAGAAAATTACGATAATTTGGATTTTTGTACCACTTGTTCTATTAAGATATTTTCTGCAAAAATATTGTCGACTCAATTTTATTGCTTCCATTGAAACATAAATTATTAAGAATTTAACTTTATCAATCAACTATTGAGCAATTAACTCTAGATTCCATGAAACGATTTGTGATTAACGATATAATCGTCAGTCGTCTGGGTGAAATTATTCATTGATAAAATAATTTGTAATTTAAACACCTAATTTATCATTTAAAAAGTGGTGGTGAGTGGGTATGTTTAAATTCAAAGTTCAATACTGTTAGAAATTTTTGGAAATTGACAATAGAAAATGTCTACTAAATTCGCTATAAACATTTTGAGATGTGAATTTTGGTATGAGCAATTTCAATTGTTTCTACTGACCAATTTCTCACTAAATAATCAATCACTAGTGAGTCGGTTCTGACGATGGCCCAATGGTTCTTCTGTACCCTACCATCCGTCATGCAGATGATGACACCGACAATATTCGGATCTCTTGTGGTAATTCTCGGTCTCCACTTTCGCGAACTCAATACGAAACTCGTGGCAATTAGAGACAGAAGTAATTCATCACCACCCAAGGTAATTCAATATACAACCGTCGACGGAATGTGATCATTAAACATTGATTTAAGGTCATTGAACTATCGAACGATTGCGCCGAGGGTGTTCGCCTCGTCGCCAAGGTCCATTACAATCTCTGCAAGATTGCTAAATTCATCAATTGGATATTCAATGGGTTCTTCGTAGTTATTGTTGCCACGGCTTTTGTCATTCTCAGCTCATCTCTTTACTTCATATTCAATGAAGTGGTTAGACCCGAGGACACTAACTACCTCGTAATAGGAAATTATATATGCTGGCAAATTGCCACAGCTTTTCCCATAATAGCAACTGTAATCATCTGCAATTGGACGTCCAACGAGGTAATTCAGGCCCTTTATTCGGCTGTAATGACTATTTCCTATTTTTTTCCCATTCCTCTCGATTTTCATATGGACATTTAATTAAAACCTTTTTCGATACACGTGTGAAAGGAGAACTAGTAATTTTTTTATTTCGTACTTCTACTGAAAAACTGACGACGACAATTAAGAGAAAAATAAAACATCTATTGACATTTGATTGCCAAAAAAATTTCGATTTTTTTTGCTTAATAACGTGCGAATTACAACATATATTCAAACACTGCAATAAATAAATAGAAAATACTAATGTTGGATATTATTTCTCCAACTGTAGGCGGAGTACACGGGAAAATTGATTCACGAAATTCATGTTGACACGACAGAGTCTCAACTCTACCAGATTGTAAGGCAAATCATTTGATTAAATAACAAAAAATTATTCATCTATAAATAATGAAATTTTTTTCTAGATTCGTTCATTGTCTCTCCAACTCCACCACCAGAAGATGGAATTCTCGGGGGCTGGCCTTTTTCCCATCAATTCATCCCTCCTGCAAACGGTATATAAATTACACTATATAAATATTCATTAATGATTGTTATTCGTTCACTAGATGATTGGTAATATGACGACCTCTCTCGTTATCCTCATTCAGTTCCAGCCATCGCTCGCCTAAATAGGTGATGTCTCGGGATGTATTCGAGAGTGAAACAAGGGTAAAACGATCGATTGGTTCCACATGGAAAAATATGTATGTTTAGAATTATATATGTAACATTTGAAATTGGCCTAATTTATAGGTAAACTATATATGAACTAAAAATTGATATGCCTCATATATATTTTGTATAAATTGTCAGTACATTTGGAGGATATGTTAAGAGGTGTCTCACAAAATATTAACAATTATTTTTTTTTATAAAAAAACAGTATAGAACACCGTTAAATTCTCATTTTTTTATCACACTTATCATCCAAATATGAAAAATTAAAATTACGTGTTCTTTGTCTATGTTTTTGTTTAAACAAATCTCTCGAATTTTGCATCAAATACTCAAGGCGCGTCTTGATTTTAAAACATATTTTTTCCCACTGAATACTCTAGATTTCCCCACTTTGTTTTCATTTACGTCAGAGGAGATTACACACGCTAGTAACCACGAAAAATTATGACTTTTCAATCCAATGAAGGATCGTAATCTCTTACTTAACAATAATTAGGTCTCAAGTGTGTGAGGTGAGTGTAGGGATAATAATTAGTGTTTTTTCATAAGTGGAATTTGACCGCTATATTGTTTACATCGACCAAAATATCTAGTGTGATTATACATTGATAATTATATTCTTATTATAATTGTATACTGACCGCATCTAATTATCGTCAAGTAAGAGATTATGATCCTTCATTTGATTTAAAAATCATAATTTTCCGTGCTTTCTAGCGTGTGTCATGTACTCTGGCTTAAAGGGGAACAAAAGTAGGGAAATCCAGAGAATCGAGTAACATAAATAAAAAAAAATCTCAAGAAGACGGGCCTTAAATTGAATTATAATATATATATTTTTTTCCCATATTTTTCCATGGGATGATTGGAGATGTGCAATATCCAGTAATTTAATTTCTGATGATACTTCTGTAATAATTGAATCATTTAAGGTACTTCCGGAGAGTGTATACTTATGGAAAATTTGACAATATGCTAGGGAGACCAAATTTAGACAATCTGTTGTTGATTACGTCAAAAAACTGTTACCAAAATTTCAAGGGTTTTGACCATGCCTTTCTTGAGATATGCGTGGTCAAATGTTGAAAGTTCGTCTTTTTTCAAAATTTGAGTTAGCTTATGTGAAAAATGTGGTGGTCACAGTTGACGAAATTTTTAACATAATTTTTTGACATACCCAACAACAGGTGGAGCAATTTTTGTGTGTTTAGCATTTTGCGAAATTTTTCACAAGCATAAGCTACTGTGGAAGTCCCATAATATTATTCTATTTTTTTGCCATTTCATATCTCTATATATGACAGTACATGTTGACAAGGTAATTATTAAAAACAACAAATATGAAATAAACATTTATTTAACAAATCAACAGCATAAAGACTAATCGAGCGTCATCACCTATTCTGGTCGTCGTCTAGAGTTTTCCAGCAATTTCTGGTTTGTTTTGTTTTCCCCGGAAATTATTTATATTATCTACAGTGGCGCATTTCCACAGATGATTGCCCCAATTCGTATTCACATTGTGCCACTCTGGCTGCTTTGTACTCTCATTAACCCATGTACAAGCAAATCGATATCAACTAAATAGAAAAAATTGGTAAATTATTACCTCTAAAATTCAAATTTTATAATTCAAAAATGCTTTCTCATGAAATTCAACCACTGGATGGTTGTTAATTAATTTAATTCATTTGAACATCCTAAAGTGTGCTAAAAATAAAATCGATAGCCAGCGGTGAAACTGGGTCGATCAATTACATTGTTTAGAGTATTAGAAAAATCGAGGATCGTTCGTGACGATCATTGATTTTGGAACTTTTTTTTATGATAGCAATACGATTTTACGATATGGCATTCGGCGTAAATCAATGACTTAGTATTAACTCTTTTCATTACACAAACGAATTTTTTTAGGGAGAATCACGAAAATGGTGGAGGAATTCTACTCAAAACTCTATTGGTTTTTCATCGATTTTAGTAAGTCCGAAGTTTTTGCCCTCATTACTTTTTTTAATTTGAGAAATTTTTAATGGCATTGAATCGATTTATATTTTTTTCTTTTTTCATATAGATTATATCACTAATTAAATTATTAGCGAGAAGGAATATTTAGCTTATTTCCGGAATAAGAAACTTATGAAACAAAATAACAAATGCAAATAAATATTACTACAACTATACTATTTAAATGGAAGGTTAAAAAATATAAAAAAATCTTTGATGTTGGCTCGCAGAGATAAGAAATCATTTTTCTAATTTTGTTTTATTGTATTTTCGTTGTATTATCAAAAAAAAATCTCAATGGAATAAAATGAAAAAATAAAAATCAATCGATTTTTATTGATTTGAAAATATTCTCTAGTGAACATTTCTATCTAAAAAATGTGCAGAAAAATTGTATTCTCAACGGAAGTTGAATAGAATCTTCCACAAAATATGATTTTCCATTCAATTTTTTCGTCAGTGATCGATGAAAAGAGCCGCAAAAATTGAAGAATTATCACTGATTTTGATGGACTCACGTGTAACCAATACAGGTTTCAACTGAAGGCACCTGCTTCGTGGCCCGTGGTGCCCGCAAATTCGGAATTACATAATCTATCTACAATTTGAATATGTCATCTTTTCAATTCTTGAATAAAACGGCCACGAAAATGTCACAATTGCTTAAACCCAATCGCTCAGTAGAAAAAAAAATCCTTCCATGGAATTTAGAAATAGAATTAATTATGTCGGACTGGCATTTGATATTTTTCAATCCATTTTCGAATTAGATTAAGGCCCGAGTGGATACACACCGAGTCGAACGTTGTCCAGATTGTTTTTCATTCGAAATTTGTATCTATAACGGCTTATATTTTAAAATTTATGTTTATAATGACTAGATCTCCAAGAATTATAAATTTATATTATTGGAGGAAAAACGGAAGAATTGGAAACATTTCCAATGATCCTTTCTGATAAATACAGAGAAATAAGTGAATATAGGGAAAAATCGTCCAATAGTCCATGCGGAATATTGGAAGATCGGTTTGCGGTGGTAATTAACGATTTATAATTTCCCTTTCTATTTAGTTCTATTTAGTTTCTATTGTTGGCGATTTAGGTATTACAAATATAATATAAATAAATAAATAAATTAAATAAATAAATGTATTGTGTATAAATTTCCCAATACACACCTTTGTGGATCAAAAAGTCCGAATGAAATACAATTGGGATAATTGTCGACAGGGAGTACAGCCGAACCTTAAAAAAAATTGTTGAAACTTGGGCTGAAATAGCATAATAAACCGCCTTCTGCCAGCATTCGCAAAAAATATGATAAGCGATTGATCCATTGACTTTTAATTTAGGTATTGTATTGCTCAAACCGTATCAGAACTTCATTCTCATCTCATTGAACAATTAGTGAAAAAATAATATATTATGATGTACAAAAAAATTCGATAGTTCTCTCAAAAATGCCAGTTTTTCGCCTATTTTCAAATGAAACACTGAAATCCTAGTTATTCATTATTATTCTGTTATAAAACTCAGTAGAGAGAACAAAGAATTTCATTTTTCACTACAAAACTGATGCATGTGACCGTATTTCTAAGAAAAATCGTAAACGAATGAGTGCTATATAAAATAAAAAATTCATTATTCCATTGAAAAAACGGGAAAAATGATTTTCGATAGAAACAGGTGAAAATGACTGAAATTTCCAAGAGAATGCCGACAAACTATCGATTTTTTTCTCGCTATCGTTATTTCGGTATTTAAAACTCATACAGGAGCACTCGGTCGACGGAACAGGCCCGACAGAACCGAGCGAAGGTCACTTCCTCGACGTTGACGCCCCTCAATGGAAGACGTCTCTATCCACGGTCATTCCTCCTCGTAATCATCCGATGACTCTGTTGACGATGATATCAGTGCTGTCGATAAGCTGGGTGCTTTTGTCGTTGAACAGGGAAATGTTGTTTGCAAACGCAATCTCTGGGTATTCCAGTATTCAGGCAATGAGTGGGAGCCATTGTTGAGTTTCTCTTTGTTTATTGACTCGGCTGAACTGAGCTCCATCATTGAGCCACGTCTCTTAACACTCCTGGCGTTATCTGGTGTATTAATGAGGGCATGCATTGAACGGCTCAACGAGAACATTGTGAATTATTTATGGTAATTACCGGGTGCCAGGGACGGCTCGCAGTGCTTCGACTCCATTGCCTCGATCTCATCGCTCTCATCGGGATCCGGGTAGCCAGATATGTCTGGTGAGACCATACTATCCTTACGGAAGTAACCGATCACCGATTGACTCTTCGGCTGCTCGATACCACCTGCAGAAATTTTGTTGCAAAACTCTCGAGTTTTCGAAAAATCACAATTTTTTTACTTTGAAGAGCTGTTATGATTGCAAAAATCATATCCCAAATGATAATAGGTAAGTTTTTCGAAGTTCTCGATTTGTTACTTTTAGGGTAAGTTCACGAATGTCTCGAAAGTAACTTTTTTAAGTTGGATGGAAGCAAACATCAAGGAAATGTCAGCCCATTCACTTGAAGTTTGAACGGCCGCAATGAAGATGAAAAATAAAAAAAAGGTGAACTCTGAAAAATTCTATTTAATGCTTTTATTCAGAGTCGAGAGTTGGTACTTCCGAAAGAGGGTTTATGAGTAAATAAAGAATTTATCAATGTAGAGGTTTTCAATATGACTCGGTGAAAATAGATGTTATTTGAATGAATTTTGGAAAAACTGACGAAAAGACTGCACTATTATCCAATTTTCTGGTATATAAATAAGTTATTCCTAAAGATGCTCATTTATAAGGAAAAGGCTAGTGAATATTTTCTGCAATAAGAGAGACCCTCAGCAGCTTTGAAACCTCTTAACGAGATAGATAGATAATTGATAGAGTAAATCTTGAGTGCAGTTCACTAGTCAATTTTTCATCCTGTTGCGATCTGATGATGAGCGACTTTAGAGATCCGCAAAAACCTGTGATGTTTATTGTGGCAGAATTGCTAATTTCTATAAAATCAAATCCGAAGTCAAATTATTCATTTGGGAGCGTACATTTGTTTAGGGCGATTTTTTAATGAAATCATTTCTACGAGAAAAAAATACTGGGAATGTTTTTCTAACTAGTGTCGATGCAATAAAAAAAACGGAGAAAAAAACTTGTCGACAAGTGTGAGGGTCAGATCACCCGCAAAGTAAAAACATCCCTTTTTTTCCACTTGTATCATGGCGCTCTATTGGACCTCTATAAAAACATACGCGAATAAATCTATCACACCCACTTTTATGACGTAAGCTCACCTAAAAATGTCGCTGAAGGTGAACTGTAAGCGATATATTCTTTGTTGGAGCACCAGGGTGGAAATTCATTCTGTTTAACTGGCCTCCCAGTGTCGTAGTCATCCTCACGTTTCCACGGTAACATTGTTTCAATGGCAGTGGGTGTTGTTACCCTGAAAGGTTCACCCTCAGACTCACCTCTCTGCCTCCTGACAATTCCCATCTCAGTGTCTTCATCCACATCAGTATCATCGTCATTACCATTATCATGATGAGAGCTCTCACCGTGTGGATTCGAATCTAAAATTCACGATCCCATCGGAGTGAGTTCAATCCAATAAATGGATTATTGATTTTTTGAATTATTTAAGAGGGGATTGGCTTCATACCTGTGCTACGTGCTGTAAAGGTAATGGCTGAGTCCCAATCGGGATTTTCGGAGGGCTTTACCTCCTCGCCATCCTCGGTTTCGTACAAAATCCCATTGATGTAATCTGCCAGGCATTTTCACAAAGAGATGAAAAATCGGTGACGTTGAGGGGATTTGTATTGATTATTTTTCACGAAGAACGGGAGGGTATTGGAGATATAATAAGATTATTGAAGAAATTAATTGATAAATTTTAAGGTAAGTGGTATTTTCACTGAGCAGTCCAGAAATTCGGATACAATTTCACGAGAAATCTGCGGGAATTGATCACATTAATTAGCTTATTCATTGAAAATTGGATAGAATCAGGAAATTACGAGGAGATATCTTTCTTGAATTATCCAGTGGTCGTCACAATTGTGCTAGTGATAGAAGTCAATATCACTTCCGACATCCCAAGAAATTACGAATTTGAAGCAAATAAAATTTCATCTTAAGTTTCCCATTAAGTTCAACGATAAATGTGCTGGAAATGAGAGGGAACTCATACATTTATTCCAACGAAAATCTGTCAATTACGTAGAATTATTCTGAATACAGAAATGAAGTCATTCAAATTTGATTCCATTTCTGATTTCATTTCTCGCGAACCAATTCTTCCACCTTATAAAGGGAACATTTTCAAAATGAGTTAATTTTCCCTCTTCATCCTCTAATAAAATATTAATTCAGCAAAAATTAATTGAATCCCTTAATTAATCACTGACCTTGGGAGAATAATTTCGTCGAGCCATTTTGTTGCTGCAACTCCGGGAAACTCACATGATTCTGCTTTGCCCCATCCTTTATGAATGAGAATAAACGATTATTAGGTAAATTGAGTGTGTTCAAGCGACTTAGAGAGAGCCGGCAAATCCAATTTAACTGGATTACATTGGCTGTACAAGCCCATCCCCTTTGTGACAGACAGGGATATTGGTAGTGAGGCTTACCTTGATCAACTTTTTGCTGCGTTTGTGCCTGTGTTTGTGCTCACCCATCATACGACGAATGTTCATGTGCATTTTGTAATTGACCTGGGTTGACAAGTCCCGGTCGTTGACCGCATGACGACTGTAGCTCAGTCGGCGATGCTGCTGGATTCGAATATTTTGTTTTTTTTTCGGTGTTGGTTGGAGAAAAATAAATACATGGGTTTTAATGGATATTTGTTAATCGGGCAAATTTAAATGTATGGTTAGTGAGGGGATTTAACTAACTTTTACCCGTTTGTACGGCTTGCATAACTCCTCCGCCAGGAGATGATGGATTTTGGCGTCGGTCAGGTCTTTCTTCGAAGGGTAGTACTCCAGCTCTTGGAGATCTATGTTCCAGCCGCTCTCCAGCTGACTGCAACTGGGACTGTTCGTTTGGGAAAACGGAGGATTAAAATTATTCAGATAATTTGGGGATATTGCGTAGTTTATTAGAATTGAAGCCTTCACTGGAGATTTTAAATTTGTTTCAACAATTTTGTTGCTAAGAAAAAAAACAAAAATAAAAGTTTTTTAAGGTTTTGAAGATTATCCATTGAAATTTTTGAAAGTGGTAAGATCGAAAGATTTTAAGTCTCAAATTATTATTTTATTCTGTAAGGGTAGAAAACAAATCAAATTCAACCAATAAATTCATAGCAAAGAAATAAATGAAGAAATAAATGAATTAATTAGTTTGTGTTATTAGGATTTCGAGATTTTGAAACTCATAAAATGAGATGGATCTTTTAGTCACTCACGAACTGAATATACAACTGGAACTTGATTTATCGGAGAAAGAGTATTAGTGAACTGATTATTTGTTGTCGCATGGGCGGCCAATAGTAGGTTCGAGGGATTTTACCTGGGGTTGAAGTGGCCAGTATTGCTGTAGTTTCGGAATATGGCGGACATACTCTCCGTTCCACTGATATTCCCTATTGTAGAGGCATTACGACGAATGTAATCCATGGCGTCTTTCATAGCTAGTTTCGAGTACGTTTCCAATATTTTGGGCTCTGCACCGCAATGATCTCTCACTAGATATGGACGAATGAATTTCGTGTCGAAACGTTTAAATCTGCGAACATTCAAATTAGAGAGCAATTAAACTTGACATGTTGGACGAATATCGTTTTTTTTTGTTTCTGGCAGACCCTACATTTTTTGAATTAATGAAAATATATAAAAACAACATTTCTGATGATTAATAAAAATTAAGGCCCGCCTGTATCTTCAACCGAATGTTATCTAGATTGTGTTGGTTTGAATTTTTTATCTACAAGGCATTTTTTTTTCAAGGCAATTTCGCATCAAGTTTTTTGTCGCGAGTGCTCTTTATTCCGGTATAAAAGGAAGCTTAAAAAATGCAGCAATTTTTTTAAGATTATTCCCAATTTCTTTTTAAATCAATGCCCTGTGTGCGGAGAATGGGAAGATTTCGTATTTCAGCCTCCCTAACCGCCATGTTGACGTCGATTGGGCGTCATTTGCCGTGGTGGTTACCCATTGTTTAGTTTACCCGTTACTCCCTTATTTCTCAATATTTCTCAAAACGGCTGGTTAAAAATGTTTCTAATTTTCTCTAGTTTGTGTCAAATATATATTTATAATTCTCGGGGATCTACTCATTACCAAAACATGAGTTTTCAAATAGACGCATTTGTAAATAAACAATTCAAAACAAAAACAATCTGGATAACGTTCGGCTGCAGTAACTTTGATGAGATTAAACGGATTATTCTTTTAATATGTGGACTTTTCTGGAAATTATTTTCAATGAAGGGTTTAAAGTTTTGTTAAAGTCCAACCAAAAAATCGATCTATATAAAAAAAAATATTTATTTTTCAATTGGGAACATGTTAAATTCAGATTTTTGATTCACAAATCGATATTTTCAAAAATTATATATAAATTAACAAATTTATGCATTCTCACATTTTTTTTCCTAAGGTTTTCAAAAAAAATGAAATATGTTAAATTACTTTCTCTTAATTTCCAATCAATGAAGATTACTCACTTGTCTCTCACGTGATAATTCCCATGCTTCCCAAGGATATCCTCGACACCGGCCATTATGTGATCCATGATCTAAAAAACAGCCAATTGAGTTGAATTGAAAGGAAATGAAAACACATTGATTTAACCAACCCTCTCATGTATCCTCTCGTTCATGGTCGGCTTCTTTCTCTCCGCCCTCTTCACATTAAGTATTCTCACCAATGGCTTGATAGTTATTCCCTGGAAATGAAGCCCAAGGGTAAATCCCACGTCATTTCCATAATTCTTTCTTTTAATTTGACTCAATTCTACACTGCTAGCCTCGAAATGACACTAATGAGTTCCTGAATGTATTCTGTCATTGTCCTTCAATTTTAGAGAATAAAAACAGGAGCGGGTTGGGAAGGACTGGGAAACTAGCTGAACCCCATGACATTCAATGTCTTATCTTATTATCATTAATTTTATTATTCATTTATCACTATTAATTTTTCGTTATTTTATTCATAGCTTTGCTGGGTTAAAAATGTCATGAAGCAGCAGAAAATATCTCGCGATTCAACGCCATAAAAAAATTAAAAATACCTCGGATAAATGCAAATTCGCCGTCTCACCTGAATGAAAACTGTGAAATATATAACAGCAATGGTAGTTGTAACGAACATTGGCTGCAGCTGCACGTGGTTGGGATCGATGAGAAGTACCAAGGCGAATGCCACAGCACCCCTCAGACCTCCATACGACATTACAAACTTTTCCACCTTGTCGAGTTTGTGCAGGCGAAATCGATTAGCCACTGCTGTGAGCAGTAATACACCTACAATACCCGAAAAAAAATAATAATGAAGAGTGAGTCAAATAAGAGATGGACTGACACAAGTACACTATCAATCTACAATTATTTATGCGGATGAATAACTACAGTTCGAGGTCGTTCAACGGGCAAAAAACTTCTTACCGAGTATTCGATAGACTGAGCAAAAAAATATCGTCATAAAGACGAACCACGTATTCCATACGTGTCGGTTGTTAACTGTGGCTACACCCAGGAACATGAAGATAATTGTTTCCGAGCTACTTGACAACATTTTCATCGTATACTTTACGGTTGTGTGGGATTTGTGGGATATATTGGCTTCTACATAATTTTTCATTGTTATGCCGCAGAATGTGATGCTGAAACAATATACGTTGGGTTGATTCGGGTAAAGACTACACGGAAATTTTTATGAGTTTTGCAATTCAATTTTAATGTAAAAAAAAAGTTGTTGCCGGAGCTAGATTAGACATTTACTTCTGAATGGATTTTTTTTACTTTATATTTAACAATTTTCCATCTTTCTATTCATTTAATACTTTAAAATATACATAAAAAACTAATGTTTTTTTCAAGACTTGCGATCGAAAATTGAGACCGTTTTTCAAAATAAGTGTGCAAAATAAGTCTCTGAGATCGGATGAAAAATTATCATTGATAAATAATATTATTTTTCGGTACTCAACCGCTCTCGCAAAATTCTTCGGCACAATTTTATTTTTACCAACTACAAAGCTCTTATTCAGAGGTAAAAATGGAAAATAAAAATTTTCAAATACTCACGCCAATATCCCTGACATATGAAATATCTCGGCATTCAAATAGGCGAGATAAGCCATAACAAAGATGAAAATAGGTTCAATTACCCGCACCTGATGAGTGAACCTCGTCACAAAACCAGTGGCAAATCCCCATATAACTCCAATAACAGTTCCCCCAATAGCGACAACGATAAATGACGCAAAACCCGACAGTATTTCCACGTACGTGATGCTGGATGCCTCCATTGCATTGTACGTCTCGAACATGTGATATAATACCTGAAATGCATTAGTAAAATTTAACCCATTGGAATATTTGTCCCCCAGCTGACGAATAATACCCGCGAGATTCGTGAACTGGGCCACGGTAATCATCTCCCCAAAACCCGAAGGAGCCCCCTTTGTAGGGGCCCCCCCCCCCCCCCCCCCCCCACTCAATTGTCACCTAGTGGCACTCAGGCCCCAGTGGCACGCATTTCCCCGTACTCACGACAGTGACGGCATCATTAAGTAGACTCTCGCCAAACACAACAATGTACAGAATTTCATTGACATGAATCTCCTCGAAGACAGCTAGAACCGCAACTGGATCGACTGCGCTTATCAGTGCGGAAAATAGAAACATGGCGAGCAGTGGTGTGTCACATCCGAAGAGTCCACTCTGTCCCAGGAGCCAGAGTGATGCACCTGAATTAGAAACAGCATCACGTGAATTTCATTCAGAAAGAAATAATTCATTTTAATCGAATGAATTGATTTATTTCAAGCGATGAAAATAATGAGTTCGTTCAATTTTAAAGGAAATATTTTTTTTATTTTTGTTGGTAGTTTTGAATATATTGAGTGGATTTTCTTTTCATTTATGATACATTTTTATTTGATTCAGATAAATGTTTCGGTCCACCCGGATCCAGGAGCCAGAGTGATACCATCTGAATTGGAAACAATGTCAGCTGCATTTGATTCAAGAAGGAAAGATTTATTTTGGCGTGGGTTGGTTACCGCCCTAAGTATCACACAATAGTAATATTACACAAAAAATATTACAAAACAATAACACACTGAAAAATAACACAGTCAAAATAACACACTGAACAATATTTTAAAAACATCATACTGATAAATCTAAAAAAAATCCATGATCTTCCCAAAGAAAAAAAAGCAGGGTAATGCCATTCCATCGCAACCATCACATGAAGAGAAATACAAGAAACTACAAGACCAGAAGTAAATAGAAATGGAAGGGCGAATTCAATATACTACCATTCCAACCGAAACACCGAAACGATTAGTTGAAAAGCTTGTATAAAATCAAAGAAAAAATAAATTTATCATTGTGATATTCGGACGGTGTAATATTTTTCCCTGTTCTTTTGACGGTGGGATATTTGAATTATGAAATATTTGACCATATAATATTTAGACAATAGAATAATATTCAATATAATATTAATAACTATTATGATGTAATATTTTTATAATGTAATGTTTAGAGCGGTCATCCCCGGGTTTACCCCCAGTTGAATGTTGTCTAGTTTGCTTTTGTTTTGAATTTTTTACCCACAAAGGCGTCTATGTGGAAACTCATTTTTTGTCACTGCTGCCACATTCAGCTCGTGCCGAAAAGTGCCTTTTCGATCACTTGTGATCGAAAAGAACTTTTCAATCACTTGTGATTGAAAAGAAG
>JAPYZN010002100.1:0-13095 GCA_030522865.1 Psyttalia lounsburyi
ATAATATCTATCGATCGCGACCAACTTCATTCCGATCGCACTAGCCGTTCGTCCGAAAGCGTGAACGAAAAAAAGTGATCACACACACACACACACACAAGCGCGCGCGCACACACACACACACAGACACACACAAACACACTTACACTTACACCTACCCACACACGCAAACCACACACCCACCCACCCGCCCACCCACCCACACACACACACACACACACACACACACACACACACACACACACACACACACACACACAACTCCATAAAAAACATTGGGGAGTGTTCCAGAGGTCATGAAACGTCGAGATTTCATGAGATTATGAATTTCGATTTTCGGGGTGAAACCAATAACTTCCTATCGGAAAGTTAAAATACATACATACTTAGACCGTCTATAAATCGCACATCCGGATTTTTTGGACCATGATTAGTTCATCTAACATAAAACATTGGAAACTTAAATTTGAATGATTTCACCGCTTCCATTCGTAAAAACCCCAACAAAATCAAAGTTTCAAGGACCGAAAAAAACGATATCACCAATAATGACAACACAATAATAGCATAACTATATATGTATATCAAATAGTCTATAATAAAATAAACTTTACAATGTACATTTTCGTTAAAATTATGAAGCACTTAATTAAATTTTAGGTATCAAGCAAGCCAATAATCATACATAAAAAATTAATTCCAGGCGCCCCTGTCAGCGCATTACATAACCGGGGGGCCAAACGGTGGTGTAGCAACAGTCAAACGTGCATCTGGTACGGGTACACTAGCAACGCATGTATGAGATCCGGATTTCAAGTAGAATCTCCCATGATGAGATTGCTATTGCATTGACAGCGTTGCTCACGATATTGCCAGTGCTCGAAATACCTATTTAAATGTGAATACATCCCGGTCCTCTTCATCCCGTAATCGCCGTCAAATATTGAAGCCTCTGAATTAAATATTCAGTATTACCAGGGAAACTTCAACGGCTTCCGTATCAAAGTAATGGTGACTTAATGGAGTGGCTTGACAACATTAAACCAACAGTTATAAATAACGGGCGATAACCGTCGTAGATACATTGAGAAAATCCTCAATGCCATGAGTCGACTTATTAATGAAATGAGAAAACGAGGTAGAACAGCAAAAGCGAGCTTTAACTTAAATGAGCCACTCAATATTAGCTCACGTCTTTTGATACAAAAGTAATACAAAAATAATCACAAAACTTCCTGAACTTGGTAAATACCAAGATCATGAGTCCGAAAGGTTAAACTTCATGCTTATAGAAATGAAATTTCGGATAATACCTTGTGAGCCTACCCTACAGGTTCCTACACGAAACGTCAACACGTCACTGAGTGATGTTTACGAAAATACGTATCCGAGTTGAGGTACGAAATTACGAGGATGTAACTACGATACAATTTTCGTTTGACAACGATTTAGCCTTCATTGAAATTCATTTCCGAATGAGGGAAACTGTATGAGTGGATGTGATACAGCTATCATTACTGATAAAGACCACTCGATATTGACAATCTTCGACTTATTAAATGCCAGAAAATCTAATTAAGTATTAAAACCTACATTCACTGCCCTTTCTTCAACTCAGGCAAACCTATGAATTCATTCTACAATTCTGCTCTTTATTTCTTGTTTTTGATGATAATATTATTAGAGTAAATGCACCCTTTAAAATTACCTGGTCACATACAACTATTAGATTAATTGAGTTTTGTCATTTTCAACTTTAACTCGTTAATGATGAAGCCGACTAATGAAAATTTCTAGATGAACACTTTGATGTTCGAATTAATGTCAATATGCTGCAATTTTGGTTAAATAATAATGAATTTATTATTAAAGAAAAATAAGAAAAATAAGTTTCCATTGCCCTGGAATTATTTGAAGATGACAAACATTTCCTTTGGTGAATTATTTCCAATTGAAAATGAGAGTAAACTAGACGGAAAGTTTTGAGTGATTTCGATTGTCATTGTAACGTAAATAGATAAAAATCATTTAGAATTATATGAATATTATATTACAGAACCTGTTGTCAATACGAACATAGAGCCTATAGTTTGATGGCACTAACGATAATTTTATTGAAATGAGCCACATTCTCTGCGAAGTGGAAGAGGTTCCATGTAATATATGTACACTGAATAATAGGGAGAGATATTATTGAATTCAATTTTTTGAATGTGATTTTTTTGTGTTTCTACGAGACGAACATTAATATTATTCGATGTCCACAAAAAACAGATGTGTTTAATTATAATTTCATTCACTCGCAAAAATGTGGAATATTTTCAACATTCACTTGAACTGTCAAAGCTATATTTATTTATTGATTATAGAATAGATACGGTGACCTCGATGACTTGACTATCACATCGATGAATTTAAATTATTAGAAACACAATTTCACCACTTTTTAAATCCTTGTTATATTATTATAAATGAAATTTGAATGGAACTCTGTGAAATGAGATTAATACGGTGGGATAATCATTCGAGTTCGATTCGATGGAAATAATAATATTGAAGTGATGAGATTGTGTGGCATTAAATTATCAGTGGAATAAATAACCATTGACAGAGGTTAACGAAACAGGGTAGCCTATTCAATTATCGAAACAATTCGAGAGGCTGCGTTATTGAAATAAAAAACAATCCTGTGATGGATTGAATAAATGAGAATTTTCAGGATTGTGCAATTCTACCACTATTTATGGAAAATCATCATCCAGTTCGTAGTCATAAAAAATTGAAAAAAAGTCTTCACACTATTTACATCTGTAACATAATGTGTGTAAATAACTGAAATTATTGCTCACCGTATTTTGTAAGTTTACTTAGTATTGAGACTATGAGTCAGTGGTGAATACCATTTCTTGCGAATACGAGTAAAAAGCTGTTTTCAAAGAGGCATATGCAATTTGAGAAGTTCTCTCAATGAGATAAATTATAAAAAATTCTCAATGAGAAATTTTTCTATCGTGTCAGTGATGGAGGAAAAGATTATTAAATCGTGGATTCGGGCTTATGATGTGTCTTTCGATTGATAGATCATCCTTTGTAGCGACAAAATTTAAGTGCAATTGTTTAAAATCTATTCATTAATCAACAAAGTAGCGGTGGTCAGAGAATTAAATTTTAGTTAGCGAATAAAATTGACGTTTGGTGTGTAACGGATTTCTCAAAACCTCACGTCGAGTTATTTTGGGCTTTTTAAATTCCGTTATCGCTCATTGAAACAGGAAATTAGAAAGAAAAAAATTATGTACAATGTTTATGATAACGTTAACTGTTAACTATTTAATACTTTTTGACAGTTTCATTATGTGTGATCAGCAAGAGAAAGTAGTTACGTAGTCACATTTATTTCGGCTACGTATCGAATAAAATATTTGCAATACAGGTTTTAGGAATATTTTGCTTATTGGAATTTGGAAAAAACTGAGCCATTAAACAAAAGTATATAGATATTATAAATGAATCACTATTGGCCATTTTTATGACAACAATTTCATCTCATTCTCAAGGAACAAC
Source organism: Psyttalia lounsburyi (assembly GCA_030522865.1). Lineage (NCBI taxonomy): Eukaryota > Metazoa > Arthropoda > Insecta > Hymenoptera > Braconidae > Psyttalia > Psyttalia lounsburyi. The sequence goes on from JAPYZN010002100.1 coordinate 3,565, forward strand.
AAGACTTACCATACATCATCGTTAATGTGATGTTTTTAATCAATTGAAATTGTGTAGATGAAAAAAGTATACTGAAAGAAATAAGTGGTAATGGGTAAAAAGTAATAAACAATCAATGATGGGGATGATCAGCGGTAATGTTAAAATTAGAAAGTTTATATCAGTTTTGAGTATTAGAATAAATTTTACGCCTTCTTAAACCCGCCGATCATCCTGTATTACTTTATTGATTATCTGTCAATTATTAATTAAATTATATGAATTTCACCGACTTCAATTGCCCTGAAATTGATATTCATTGTTAGGCAAATATTACAAATGTAATCTGTCACTTCGATAACGTTCTTGGATATTTTCAAAATACTTTGAATTATTATGATTTATTAGAATTTTACGTGTGTAAAATATAATGAGTTGACTCTCGAAAACACGTTGTTTCAAGAAGAAACAATACTATATAAAAAAATATTGTGTTACTGTTCTCACTCGGATTTCCGCCAATCAATGTGCAGAATTTAAGGCTGTCGAATAATGTTATTTAGGAAATTTCTGAAAAATGTCAGGCAAAAATTCACTAGTCGCTTTTCAAATATTTCTCATCTGTCACCGCATTTTACGTCAAATATTGTGTGTGACAGATGGAGAAACAAGGGGATTATTCACATGATCATTGAAAAATCAGTCGGTCTGGAGGTTTGTTTCAACAAATGCTTATGACTAAATCAATGTTAATGTACTGTTTTTTTAATTATATTCTGGCCCTTTCTGCCCTTTCGTCTAAAAATAATGGCCCAAAATAATCTGCTGTTAAAGACAGAAAGTATCGACATAAAACCCCTTTTCACCATTGCTAATGTATGTATGTATGTATTTCGATACAGTGCATTATTCTACTTGCTGGAAAGGCAAGTAGAAAAATAATCCCTGAAATACCACTCGTATTTCAAAATTAATCGAATATTTTCTTCAAGCTTCTCGATCTATGAACGAATACCCTGCGGAAACCGGTATATATGCCACATATATACATATATATTCATTATCCACATATGTATGTCAGCAAAAAATGCAATATATCAGATCTATGCTAAATATATCGAAACCCATCGGGATTGCCCAAACATACTCGACATATATCTAACATATATGTGAGATATATTTTCGGCCAAAAATGCAGAATATCAGATATGTGGTGCATATGATTGTTTTCATACATATTTTTTTCATGAAGAGTCAATTTTTTTCAAATTTTACAAAAATGTCTTGCATTCTGCACACTCGGCGTGTATACAATTGTACACTATTGTTCTCAGACAGTGCAGCTGGAGGAAAATATGGATGAAAATTTTGGAAAACCAGTGCTGTGAAAACTAATTTTAACGCATTTTCGTGAATCAACCATTTGTAAGATTGATGCTTTAAAAAACGAAATGGACAAATAATGCTAATAGTCACTTATTACGTTTTACCACTTAAATATTCATCAACAAGTACAACAATGCTTATCAAAATTTAATTACCAACAAAGTGAGAGAGAATTGATATTTATGATCGATGTGCACTTGAGTATAAATACGAATATTTGATCTTAATGAGGAGAAACTAAATTAGAATCGCCTAATCGATAGATGGCAAAATTTTCCATAAAAGTAGAAAAAAGTTGCAGATTTGATGGAATGATTTTCCTACAGATTATTACCGAAAATCTTGCATTCAATGAATGGAGTGGAATGATGTTTTAGCCGAATAACGGACTGATATTTACCATCTCTCAAATGATTTCAAAACATTTCAAACAGCCTACTTATATTTTACAAATGTTATCCCTCGCAGGAAGAAATAATACTTGTATCAAATAGTGATTATGCCAAAAGTATACCCAATTTTCTCTTAATTTCTCAGTCTCAATGGAATATAAAAAAAATCATTGGCTATTAAAGTATGAATGCCTCGCATTCAATGATCATCCGGTAAAAAGTAACTTCTAAAAAAATACAAAAAAAATTATAATTACGAATACATTTGCGTACTTATATCATATTGATACTGAACATAATCTATTTTAAATTTGACTGAGCGATATAGAACATAATATAAACTGTATATTTTTCTCGATGTTAAGCTTTCAATAACACTCAATAACATTGTAGGTAAAAAAATCCCTATTCCTTCCTTTTGACCCTACCAAATGAAATTAATCTTTTGCATTTAATAATGTATAATTGCAATCGCCGACCTATTAACCAGTTCCTTATTTTATCAAATAACTCACTCATTCCCACTGCATATTTTCAATTATTAGAAATCAGACGTAGTAAGAAATATTGGCTGGAGACTCAAGTACAAAGTGTTACTAATACTAACATCTCCGCCCACTTGCCCCCGAACAAAACTCATTTTAACTTGCATTGAATTGGAAGTAAAGATTAGATTCATTTCAGATCTAGTCTCCTTTTTGCTGCGTCTAGACGTCTGAAAATTACATCAACCGTAAACTTGAATATTCGTCTGACGAATGAGTATAAACATTTCATGCGTGTGACTTGTTTCCAAACCGCACTGTTCAATTAATTCCCCCGTTCGTCTTCATACCTCTCAATATTACAAAATTTTCGTACTCCCTCGATGTTGACGCTCAAAGGCTATTCACTTCCCTCCGCAACGTTCATTACACATTCAGATGAGCGGATTCATAGTTCTTTGATGAATTTCCACGTGCACCGCACGTTTCTACTGCATAATCAATCCTTTCAGTGATTCAACATATACGTGGCTTTAAATCAAGTTTCTACTCAAAGACTTTCTTTGCCATTATTTTATTATTATTTCCGAGATTTTACTATTGCCAAATATGGTTTTTGACACGCTCTATTTAAAGTGTGATTTTACGCACGCCTCTCGTGCAGAAAAAATGGGGTTTGATACCCGCGCAAATAGTGTTTTTAGACCCGTGTAATTATATCACTCGTCTTCGGCTCGCGCTATAAGACCCCCCCACCCCCCCCCCCTCCCCCCACGAGCCCAAAAGCACGTTTCCGCAATGGTATCGAAGTATACTATTTCTCTTTGTTTAATGTAGTTTTTTTTTAATAAAAAATCAGGCAGTGAATATGATCGTCAGCGATGTTTTAACCAAGTAGAACAGGAAGGGCCAACATGGCGCTTGTTTTGATATGTCATATGTATGTAAAATTTTAAAAGGCAAATTATTGTCAACATTTTCTCAATTCTCTTCCTCGGAGATTTGTAACATTAAACCATAAACTCATGGATAACGATGGACGTGAAGTTCATATTGCATACAACATTTAAAAACTGTGGTTTCTTTTAAATTCTACAAGACTAAATTACCATTTAGCACTATTTAGAAATCGATATTGCTTCGTATTACTCTCCCAAAGTTGTGTCATTTTTTTTGTTTTTTAAAGTTTCCATTCTCAACTTTCTACAGCAGACTCAATAATAATTCCCAACTAGCGTAATGGACGATGTCAATTTCCGTATAGATATGTGTAATTTAATGAAACATAGAATTTATCGTTTTTCTATAAAGAACAGCAATCACTTGAGAGTTAAAAGTGTATAATATGTGAGTAACGTTTGAGTAAAATACGAAAATGAGGTGACAAATAGAGGAGCGTCAGAAAATTTAATGAGAAATATAAGAGAGTTTTTTTAATGTTGTTTATGGAAATCAATTGTACCATAATGAGCTACGTAGCGGTTCTCCGATTTTTTGCCTTGTAAATACGCTGACTATCGATAAAAATGTAGTGACCATGAAAAAAGTTTTTTAAATATTGAAATATTATGACGGCAGTTGTACAATGAAATCATCCATGTCTGTGTCATATTAAGATGTTAATGCACGAAGAATTTTAAAGAATGGAAAAGGAGAGAGCCACTGCTTAGACAAAAACGGGGAAAACCCATTCGATTATACTGTAATCCATGTCAATTCTTTAAAAGATAAATTAATCGGCAATTGCTTGTGAGGCTAAAGAGATAACAAATTTTATGCAATAAGGAACTTTCTTTGACAAAAACTTCCTCTGGCAGTGGTGCTCAGGTATCACGCATATAAGATCTTCCGTTCGTCCAAAACTATCAAATGAAAAATCAATTATTAATTTTATAAACACACAAACATATCGTATTCAATATTATCAGTGTGCCAACCATTCCTTTAATTTTACCCCTCATTTGTATATCTGACAATTGATGTGTGATTTCTAATTTCCCTTAATGTCCATCGCAAATTTGATTGATTATTTAATTCACGTAAATTACGTTATTTTTTATTGCCTTGCTCTGTCGCATTATCAGTTCATTCATTATTTGTCTTCTGTAAGTGATGATCAGGATAATTGTCTGATTTATACTGTTTCCGTTGCCAAAGAAAAATTTATTTTACGTTGTTACATGTAATTTTCTTTTTTATCTATATATATATTTTAATTTTCTTCCTTCCAATGCACATGTGTATATAGTACACAATGTCATGAAAAAGAGAATGAACAGACATGTAAAAATATTCATTCAAGTGCTTTAATTTTTCTATTGAATATTTTTATTTTCATAATTATCCTTTCCAAATAAAATACTACATTCAGAGCCATTTTTGTAGTGGAACATTTTTTGTATATTTTTAATTTATAATAATCCTTTTACATAATTATTTATATTTTATTACTCAAATCAACGATAAAAATGGTGTCAATGAGTATATTTCATAATATCACAGTAACTGAATATTTTCTGGTTTTTAATTGGAAAATCCTCTATCGTAATCTACGATAATGTATCATCGATTATTCAATTTAAAAAAAATGAAAAATTAGTTTTCCAAAATTAATTGTATGGATTAACTGAATTTTAAACTTTTCTTCCTCAATCGTGCAAAGAATGAGAGAGATATACAAGTGAATTTGATGATCTTTTGTATTTTTACAAAAAGAGAGAGAATAAACCAAGAATTAATTATAAAAAAAGTATTAAAATCATAACACTTTTTACGAGCCTGATGCGTTAAATAAGACATAGTGAATTTATTGAAGCAGAGTCATATTTAGCTTTACTCATTGAAAATTCAAAGTGACAATTAAATAAATCATGTGCATTAGTGAATGAAAATTATTAAAATTTCACTGTGATTAAATTCACTAAATAATTGCATTGACATTTTGATAAACTAAAATTTTACCATAAGCAATAATAATGTTTCTCAGTCACATTATATTTCTTCTTTATAAATACGCTTCTCATTGCCGTCATAAAAGAATTCGAAAGAAATCAACATAACGCAAAGTCACGTGTGTCATTGTACGAATTAATTAAAATAACTCTTTATCCGAGTTAGCGATTGTAACTTTTGTTATGAAATGGTAATTGAACATTGGATCGTCTTCAGAAATTTTTTTTTCAGTACCAAAAACACATAGATTCAGAACATAAATGTTTAAATAAGAGAAATTAAGCTATTATTTCGGAATGTCGGGAATAGTAAAATTATTATAGGAGCATAGTTTATAAAATACGTAAAAACTCCAAAACACATCAATGAGAGAGGCGATTACTATGCAGTCGCCCATGACTCAGATAAACACGAAAAAATGCATGTGATGAATATTAATTAGAAACAAAATATTCTTCGGAAAAAGACGAGTTCACTTGAATTTCAAGCTATCCATTGAAAATGACTATAAAATAGGCTCATCTCGTTTGAACACTTTACAACTCATCTATCAGAGAAAGAAAATCCATATATGAATGCCTGTTAATGTCAATCTGTCACAAATCCCGAATATGCATGAGAGTAAGCGTCAATTTAATGTTTGCATTAAAATGGAAGACAACAAAACTTGCACTGGAATAGAAGGCGCAGGCCATTCAAAGATAATAGAAATTAACGCGTCTTAAAGGTAGAGAATAAATTTTCTAAAAATAAAAAATAAAAGACGCAAACGACGTGTGCCTGTTAATATAAAGAAAAAATATATATATACATTGAAAGTAGACAAAAATTTGTTTGTAAAGTGAATTTAATTATATTTGTATAAATTAAATAAATGGAACTTGAAAACGTCCCATTAACGGCGTCAGCGTAATGTGCAAAGTAATTCATTGCATTGCAATAATGTGTCACTAAGGAAAATAGTTATTGTGCTTGATAAGAGGTGATCAATTGCTCATGACAAAACAAAAAATACTGTTAAACTACTGCAGCAAACAAGTGAATATATTGCAAATCGTCTTTGCAGAAAAATAGAAAAAAATTTGATACTGTCGTTACTTGAAAGTTGAAAAAAGTCTCATGTTTGTCGTTCATATTTGGAATTTATCAAGTAGATAAATTAGAGAAATAGACGCTGACATTTTGAAATAAAATTTAATGAGATAATGAATAATGTATGAATGGATGGATAACTTTCTACACTTATATAACATTTCCGAAGATGATCCAAAAGACAGAATAAGGGAGAAATAAACGGTCTTTGCTCACGATTACTCTAGAATAAAGAATTAAAAGTGAAGAATAAGATTTTACTATTATTGCATCAGTAATGAATGATAAAACTCCATTCCTTTAAGAAGAAAAAAAAACAAACAGAATTCTATTACTATTACTTTATGAAACTATCTGTACATAAGTATTTTGTATTCCTCTGAAAATAAAGATAAAAGACACTGCTGAATCATTATTTTCTGTAATTATTCCTTAAACGAACCAATAAATTACCTCTTTGGATTGGACCATATTTACTTTATAACGGGATTTTCAAGAAATCCCGCACATCCACCATGGAATAAATATCCGTTTTGGGCAATCTCTCTGAATTAATCGCATCTGCCTTCGAATCGACTTTTCCCGGGAATTGCTTGACCTGTCCAAGCGCGGGAGGATTGGTAGGAGGATGACGTACTGACAACAGCACCGGGTTGACACGTATGAAACACTTCAAGTCACTCCATGAGACTGTGTATGAACTCTCCACGTTAGATAGGGGTGGGTATTCACTCAGCTGGTGGTCCGGAGGGGTTGTTCGGACCCTACAGTGGCGATGTTCGCATTCGGCACGCTCCAGGAGAGACTAATGTCGGGCATATCCACACTATGCCACCGCATTGGATTCGTGAGCCCAAAATAGGACACAACATAGGAATAGACATTCGGAAAAGCCAAAAAAAGGCCCGGTCGCTTATTCGCGTTTTTCTCGCTCAATATTGAACAGCGATTCTAACCGTTTGTTGAATTCATTTAGTTTTTCGATCATAACTCGAAAACTAACTGACCTAGCGACTCGGGGCCAACGGCATTGGATTGCTGAGCCCAAAATACATAGGAATAGACGTGCGGAAAAGCTAAAGAGGAGCTCCATCGGTTTTTCCGATAGACTTATTGGATATTTAGCTATTCGCCGAAATCACCTGTATTTGTGGAAATATTTTTAAATGTTAAATGGAGTAACGAATTTAATGGATTCTTAGATTTCTAGATGAGTGCGGAATTGGAATGGTAATTCCCATAAGTAGATAATGTCTACATAGATATGGATCGAATCAACCTAGATGTAAAATTCCAGGGTCCATCATTCCTGAGTAATACATAATACAAAATTCCCTCGGGGCACCATTTTGTAAAAATGTCTTCATTGCATATGTTCATTGCATTGCATTGGCGTTAGGGTCTTTGTGACTATGCCTTGGGTATTTCCTAGCTCATGTCGTCAAAGTATACATTATATGAAAAATATGTCCCCATAGTAACCCTTTGGTCGAAATGTACAGATATCTTCATACTACACATTACATAAATAAACTGTCCTCGTAATAACCGTATCGTGGATAGTATGTCCTCATAGTAGCCATTGAATTGATTCGATTGAGAATAACCACTGAAAATTAGGGAGTGTTTGATTGGAGTCACATGGAACGCCTCAGAGGGATTCGATATATTTTGTCGTTTGATACAGGAGAAATCTGCATTTTAGCAAGGTGGCTTGAATCATTGATGAGTGATGGAAGCCCGTGAACAGATGTGATTTCTTTTACATAATTCGTCACCTTTTATTATATTCGATTCCGGTCTGAAAATATCTCAATTTTTTCTTCAGTTATTTGTGGACTAAATATATTGAGAAGGAATTCCCACCTATGCAAAATCCTTTCCGACCATATCATAGGTTTCCATATCATCCCCCATGGAAAAAGATATATTTGACAAATATATGTGTCCTATATGACTTATGTCTGTCAATATATGGGAAATATACCCTGAAATATATGATATATATGACGGAATATATGAAATGTATCTACCCGTGCAGTAAATTGGCCCAAGTTTGTATACTTGTCATATCTTACTAATTATACGCTTTTTTATATGATGAGGTATATATTCCATATATGATATATGTATACAAATGTATGAGAAATATGTTTTTACATACATTTACGTATAGATTGATATATAGTCAGAGAGATATTAAACGCTCCCTCCAATATATTACAATATTTCCGTATATACCCAATATTACAAGTACAGTACACAATAAATAAGTTCCATTTGGAATGGACAATGTTTTCTTTTATTCAAAGAATAAACACCGCTTGAAACATTTTTGGAAAGTTCAGTAGTTACAGATCAGATTAAATAATCAAAGATCACGGATCTGATTAACAATGACATTATAGCGTGAGGGACAATCCATTCTTTTTTTTTTATTTATCTGTCGTCTGTTGTTGGGCAAGTAGATCATTCTTCTTCTTTTCTGTCCGTAGATAATGGAGATGGTCATTGATGCTTTTCCCCAACACCATGGCATTGAAATTCTTCGGCTTGTGTTGTTCCACAATATCTGGGAGAATGTAGGCAATCAATTTTTGAAGATCAGAATAATCGCGAAATCCGGAAATCAAAATGGGAGAGCGGGGTAGAATGGAACGATGTGCAATCGTCTCCAATTACTCCAATTTTAATTGCTAAATAAAAATCTTGTAATTTGGCGGGTCAGAAATCATCTCGTTTTGCCCCGCTCTCTCCCCGATTTTCAGATTTTGTTTTCTTTCTGTGAGGATGATTGGCAATCCCACAATGCCATTTTGACAGCAAAATAGATACAATAAAAGAAGTCTTTTTGAATTTTTGCTATCAAAATGCAAACTACCTGAATGACACGAGGCACATTTCCAGTTTTTTTTTATGTATTTTTTGCACTTATTCCTTCTTGAAATTTTTCTGGATGTTATTTTTTCTCATAAAACTGACGAAAAAACAGATCCTCCATGTAATTTTGCAATCGTTTTTCCTTTAGGAGTAACTTATGAATGAATTCAATTTGCTGTGACGTTTAGGATTATACCACCCACTAGGTTAGTACTGAGTGGTATAATTTGGGGATTATTTTGGGTATATTTGCTTTGACACTTCCTGTTGTCACTGATAATCCCTGGTTGTCCTTTCTGGTACTCCAATGGATTCCTGGGCAGTACTGATGACTTCTGGGGCCGTCAATCACCCCAAGTGTCCAG
>JAPYZN010002101.1:0-13089 GCA_030522865.1 Psyttalia lounsburyi
AATTTCATCTGTCATTTTTCCTCAAGAAAATCAAACAAAAAACATAAAAATGGTATAACTTGAGAAGGGATCGCTTATGGCGCTAAATTGTTCCTTTTACGTACGCTTTTGGAGAGGAGAGTGGGGGTTCAAAAACTGGCAAAAACCGTCTTACGTAATATATGGACAGTCTCGGAAAGTGTTTGCAAGCTGTAAAGCAGCGAAGCTTTTCTCTGGTTTTTGTGGAAAAAAAAAACGTACCTCCAGCCTTTTCAGCAGTAGCAGCAACAAATCAGCGGAAAAAACCGCCTAATCTGTTCATCCGGTGTATCTCGTGGGGGAGTAAACTGTTTCCGTTTCTTCATGCGCGGTTTTTATGCATTAAAAGTTTCATTGGATGCGAAATTGTAAATTTTCCCCATGGATTTCCATGAAACACACGGTTTCGGTTGTTTGCCTCTGTTTTATGGTTTCAGGTGCGGGAAAATAGTGCAATAGAACTCACAGGAGTACGGATACGGCGGGTAGAACACAAAGCACAAAATAAAACGGAATTTGAGAGTTCAGCGAAATGAAGAAATTTTTTTTTGAGGTTTTTTGTGTGGATCTTTCCAATTATTAAGTGAACCAATGTTTTGTTTGTCCCTCTCATTTTTAATGCTTAGTTTTTTATTCAACAACATTTAACGCGATTATAAAAATCGCCTAAGTTTACTCCTCAAAAAAATTCTCTTAATTTCACGAAAACTCACCAAAGTAAACCGAAATAGAAAAAAAACACTTGGATAATAGGTATCCACAGTTCCGCAATGGGCGAGGAATAAACGTAAAACATAAACTTACAATAATCTAGTTTTTTCAGCTGACAATGTATGCTAAGCAGTTGTCAATGTGTGTAGCTCTAATCAAACGTGTCTTTTGTGTCAGCATTATCGAGGCACAAACGCCTCAAATGCTAATCTCTACATGCCTCCCCATCACTCCCAAATATTTAATGCCCTCCCGAATCAACATATCGCTACTGATATTAAAATGAGCCACATGATGAGCGCATGAGTGGAATCATGAATAAAAGTTGTGAGTACAAAATTTAAAAAAAATATATAAATTTCAAACACGAAAATTCAAGTGTGAAGCCAGGATGATCCTCATGGAGATGGAGACCGCTGCACTTATGAACCCCGCAAGAGCGAATTAAAATAATAAAAATTAACTGACCTGTACATTATTGAGTTCATCTTCGTATCTTCGCAGTCGAGATACTTCGGTCTTCAGAGTTTCAATCTCAGTAAGGGCTGATTTTAAATGATGAGATTTCTCATCGACTTCTTGTTCTTTTGCTAATAACTAAAATGGAAAAAGGAGAGCACAAGTTAGTGTTCAATTTCGTGGACCTACTTTTATTTTGATTTTTTAAAAATATTGTTGAGAATAATAGCTTTCTGAATAGTCTCAATTATTTGGAAAGCAAGTCAAAAGATTTTTTATCCATTAAATTCGTTATTTACAAGCATGTTCACTACTTTATGAATTATTTTGGTTTTGTATTAATTATTGTTTTATTAATGATTAAAAATCGCAAAAGATCAAATTAAATTTTGTGTTTTCTTTCTCAATTCTAAGAATAGAATTTTGTTGGAAAATCATATTCTAAAAATTTTTATATTGAAATTACTCACCAAATGTTTAATTTTGGCCATTTCCTGAGTCTGAAACCCCTCCAGCTGTTCAGCGTCCTCTTGAAAGCTATAAAGTTTCTTTTTGTACTCTGAAAAAAAACAACAATACTGACGATTATCTTGCCATGTGGCACACCTGTGGCATTTTATTACCATTTAAATAGCCAGTCTGTATAGAAGTGATGGAATAAAATCTCCACACATGGACACACGAGTGAAAAATCGATGAAATAAAGCTCGAGCCCGAAAACAAGAAAGAAAGTCATACCTTCGGCGTCCCTGAGTGCGAGTTCTAGAGACTTCTTCGCACTCTCAGCTTTTTGTCTCTCCTCCTCTACTTTCATTTTCTCCTTCTCCTGCTTCTCCAGGATCTTCTTCCACTCCTTTTCCTTCTCCAGCAACTTGACCCTCCACTCGTCATCCCGCTTATCAATTTTCTTCTGCAATTCAGCCTCTTTTTTCATCAAACGTCTTCTCCACTCCTCCTCACGACTCTCAAATTTTTTAATATCTTTGGATGTCAATGGCGTGCCATCGCTCAATTTGAAATCCAAACTGTTTTCTCTTTTGTGATGAAGGACTGGAGATGGAGATATGGTACTGCTGTCACGAGACTCGTCCAAGGATATTTGAGAGCCACTTATGCTGCTGAAGGAGCCAGCCTGCAATGCAAATATTTGGAAAATTTATTTGGCTACATCGGAAATTCCACCAAAAACTTACAAAATATGTCATGGTAATTTTCTAAATTTTAAAAAATTTTATTACTAGTTTTATTTATTTTTTTATTATAATTGCTAAATGAGGAATTTCTTTTTTACTTCATCGTGACTCTTTCAGTTTATCCAAATTTTCGCAAGGAAAATATTACCATATTGCAAACGCATTTAATAATTGATTTATCGATTTTTTTACCTTTACAGTTTTTGCGGACGATTTTAACAACTGGATAAAAACCTGGAGTCTACCGAAATTATATCATTGACCAATTTTCTGATTTTGTTCCGGCCGGTTCCATCTATCGAAAAATATATGAAATCGACTTCCTGTGGCTTCTATAACCCTAAAGTTACATAAAATTTTCTTAGGAAGTCAATATGCTATTGGTTTTACAATTCTAGCTTCGTTATTTTTCGAGAACTCCTCAAGAAACGTGAGTCATCTGGAATTGATTAATTCATCAATCGTCTTATATTTCTCTCCACTCTATAAACCCAAGGGATACGTCGTAACGACCTACGGAGTGAACGACAAAAAAACAGAATCCGATACAGTTCATATGTGCAAAAAAATCTGCTTTACTTGATTTCCCTGGAACTTCTACGATTAATTTTTTTTAGTTATCAAAAATATTGAACAGAATTGCACCAAAGAATGAACATCTTCACAGTGTCCTTTATGAAAAAGTGGGATTATTCCTTTATAATTTCACCTAATTTATAAATTTGACTACTTTTTCATTTACTCATACTCAATTTATTATGCTCCTGATAATTATTTCAATTAACGAAAGGACCATCACGATATAGAAAGGATAAAAGAAAAAAAAATCAAAGTACCTGTGAAATCTGCCTGGAATTAATTCCCCTGACGGATCCAGCATTTCTGACGACAGCGGACACATCACTCCCGATTTCTTCGCGTATTTTATTCTTCAATCCCGCGAACATTTTCGCCCACTTTGATCAACACCCGCGGGGATGACAGAACCCACCTGTCAACGTCACCGAGCAATATGAATCACTCCAGTCAGCGCTAATGGATCACGGGCTTAAGCACTGAATGGGGAACTTGCATTTTTGTGTAATGGGGCCATGGGTTTGTTTAGTCGTGAACAATGAGTTGTTTATTTTTTTTTCATGGGGCCTGAAGAGGAGATACTACCGGAATGAGAGACTAAGCAACACGATACTGCCATACTGCCCAGATTGTGACGTAATTTTTGAGGTTGTTGCGGTTGGCGCCATCTTGGGATCATTAGAAAAAATTGAGGGAATGGTTGAAATTATTTGCCTTTCTTTTATTGATTTGATTTGATTAAAATATTGTTTTGCGGTTACTTGGTAATTGAGGAAAATATATTTGAGGAGTCATCACTCATAAAGTTTTGAAATCAGGTATGGAAAAACTGTATAAAAAAAATCCTGGAACAATTCTTTGCATTTATTCAGAATTGTCTATTACTTTTTGGATGGTTGTATTGAAGCGAAACAGAAAAGATGTGGAATTTCGTTAAAGAATTTAAGAAAACAAAATTCGAGGTGGGAAATGTCAAGAGAAATGAAAAATTATTTAATCGTCTTACAATGTCGCTAGACCTTAGCTCTTGTCACGAAATTGACAAGTCCCAACACCCCGAGAATGCACATAATCACGTAGACCGAGTCATAAACCAAGATATTCGTTAAGCTGATGAAAATTAGCCCGACAAGAAGTTTGGCCAGTGTCAAAAAGAATTTTCGCATTTTTTTCAACTGAACACTTTTGGTCTCTACCACAAATCGATCCAATAAATTCTCTTTGCACTATTTTTGATGAATGTCCTGTAAAACGACAAATTAAAAGGATATGTAACACTCAAATTGATGATTAGAACGATTTTGATAACGGGTATGAGCAAAAATTGTCTTCAATTGCGAGTCCACTTCACTTTTTTATTTACGTCGACTGAAAGAGCTTTTGATTCGGAAATCCGTACTGAAGTTTGGACATTATGTTTTGGTTTTAGAACGAGTGCAAAATGATTCAATGATTTGGTTCGTTAACAAAATTTAATTCAATTTTAGTGAAGATGTTCGATAATTTTCGTGATAATGATGATTTTTTAGAGAACGTTTCAGAATGATCCCAACAAGGATTTTTCATGTTTGACATTCATTCGAAGGATTTGATGTTTGAAATTTATTGTTTAATATTGCGATTTCAATTGGTTTTCTTAATTGTATTGTATTGAAAGCAAAATCAGTTCATTCGGGAGACGTCAAAAAATTACCATTTACCCTAGAAACTCTGCTAGTGGTGTTTAAAATTGAATGTGTCCTCCCACCTGAAGGCATTGATCGTATCTTCTGAGAGAACTCCAAGTACTATTTTAGTTCCAGAAACCTCCACTGAAGTTTGGCCATTGTGTTTTGATTTTAGAACGCGTGTGAAACCGCATTTTCCAACAATCCTTTTGGTCCAAAAAATTGCGCTAGATTTTAGTGCCAATTGTCAATAGTTGCCGCGATTATGGCATCTTTTTCAAGGTGAGAACGAGTGAAAAAAGAAATAGATTTCAGTGTGAATAGATTTTGGGCGAACTTCCACCGGTGTTTTGTGTTGATTATCAGATTGTCTAAGTTTTTATCGAACAAATGAGAGAGCCTCTCTCAGTTATTCCTGGAGAATGGAGACAGATGAGCAGAAGTCTCTGTCCCATAAGGAGTGGAGGAGGATCGCAAAAAAGCAGAGGAGAAAAAAAATTCGACGTAAACAAGCAGAAAAGAGAGAGACAGATGATGATCGTTTGAGGGCGACACTGGAGAGAAGCGCGGAGTATTTGAAATGGATCGAGGATCAGGAGGATTGTGAGAGGGTGAAGGAGAGACGGGAGCGAGAGGAACATGACAAGGAGGAACGGCTCTGGATTGAGAGAGAGGTGAGTCGTAGTCAGACAAAAAAAATTGTTAGTAATTGTTATCAATTTCCAAGAGGCCGAGTCTCGAGAATTGACTCATTTGGCATTTGGCTCGTGCAACACCTCATACCCCATTGTAATATCTCCCTCAATTACCAGGTAGTAGCCCAAGAAGAATGGAGGCTCCTCCAGGAGCGTCGCTCGAAAGCCCGAGCGGAGCAGAATCGTCAGGAGGAAATCCTGCGAAAGGAGTTCGAGGCGAAGCAGGAGGTGTTGAACAAACAAAAAGAAGAGATTAAGATTCGTCAGCAGGAGGAGCTGAAACGTCAGGAGTTCCTCAAGAACTCAATTGACAGTTACATCGACGAGGGAACAAAGACCCCAGAGTCTTTGCGGGCTGTAATGGACACTAAACCTGGAAAGGAGCTCTGTCCCTTCTTTACGAAGACTGCGGCATGCAAATACGGTGACGCCTGCTCGAGGAATCATCGACGACTGGCTCTTGGAAAAATCCTCGTGATACCTGGATTTTACACTCACTTTTCCCTCGAGAGAAATTCATTCGAGTACGATACAGACATTGGTCTGGAGTACGACAATTTCGAGACCCAGAAAGACTTCAGGGAATTTTATCGAGACGTTATGCCGGAGCTGGAGTCCTTCGGTAGGATCAAAACCCTCAGATTCTGTCGTAATACGGAAATTCATCTCAGGGGAAATCTCTACGTGGAGTACTCAAGTGAGAGAGAGGCCGCGAGAGCCTGGAGAAAATTGAATGGACGTTATTATGCCGGGAGACAATTGAACTGTGAATTCGCCAACATCAGCTCGTGGAGAACCGCTATCTGCGGACTCTTCAGGTGTCCAAAAGGCAAAATGTGCAATTTTTTGCATACTTTCAGAAATCCCAGGGATGAGTATGACATTCAGAGCCCTCCGAGGTGGAGCAAGAAGGGAGAGGGAGAGAATTCGAGTAGGAGTGAAAAGAGTGAACGCAGGTTCGTTGATTGGGTCATCTTTGATTTTTATGAGATTTTTTTGCACCTTTTGTTTCATTTTTGGTCAATGAAGAATTCCACGATTCTTTTTAGCATTTTAATGGGTTTTTTTTTGGGAAATTAAATCATTGGTCAGACTGAGAGCAGACCAAATTTCTTCTTATAAAAAAATTGATTATATTACTCAAATAAGTTTATTAATGTTTGCCAATAATTAATGAAATCGACCAAAAAATAACAAAATTGTTCAGAAATTTGAAAAAATGCTTTCAAATGCGTTTTTTCCCCATTAGTTTTCCTTTTTAAATCGAAAACAATGCACTTGTATTTCACGTTGCAGGAGCGAACCCACATGGGACGATTCAGTCAGAAGCACAAAAAGGGTTCACCATGATTGGAGATGGTCAGAGTCTCCAGAGACCGAGAGAAAGCCTCGAGAACCTCGTAAATCTTCGAGAAGCTCGAGATCGAGCTCTAGAAGTTTAAGATGGAGAGGAACGCGAGAGAAATTTCCCTCCAGATCTCGACAAAGACGAAGAAGTTCCTCAGACGATGAAAATCGGGAAAGGTCCAAGAAGATCCGTCACGAGTCGAATAAGGAGAATGGAAAGGACCACAGGATATCGAAACGATCGAGGAGACACAGCTCGAAGGAGTCGAGCTCGAAGAAATCGAAGTGGGATCGGGCTGAAGTATCAGTTCGTTCTGACAGGAGTTGTTCCAGTGGAGAGGAAGACAATCCAGGGAGGAAAAGTGGAGACACTGAGGGTTATCAGTGGGAGACTACAGACTCTGAAGGAGAGCCTGCAGAGGCCAGAGGAGATTGAATGAAGCATCTAATTTGTTGATTGTTAAATAAATTATTTTTTCATGCATTGAAGAGGACACAATTATTCTTACAATTGACGTGTGAATATTCTTTCCAGATAATTGTCTATGAATTAGCAATTTTTTTTCTGAGTTCTACGAATGTTTCTGAAAATTATAGTTCCATTAAGGTTAATATTTTCAATTGTATGCTTTTAATTGTGGTAACTGGAAATGCTCTAATTTAAACTATCCCTTTTTCCCTCCACTTCAAAATCCCTAGAAACTAGGAAATTTACTTCCACAATGTTGGCTCTACCGAGTGCACACTAGCCCTCCAGCGGTGGCATCGCAAAATTCTCCTTTCAAAAGTTAGACAGTTGTGCATGTGTCCGAATGTTGTGTTTATCTTGTTCGCTTTTTTCTTGGTATTTATTCTGTTAATCCATGAAAAAATAGTGCCAATGGAGGAGAAAAGGGATACAGTGATGCGAGAGTTCCCGGACGATACTGAAATGTCGATAAACTTCGACATGTGAGTACCAAAAAATATATTTTCTTCTCTCCTGGAGTTTCATGAAACATTCCAGGAATACTTAGTTCTACCGTCTTTGTCAACCACAAGTGGTGAACGTATTTTTGGAACCGGTAGAGTTCCCTTTACTTATTTTCTACTTCCAATTAGTCACTTCCCAGTGGATTCCGTGATTCTTTTCGTCCCCGGAATTTCGTCTGGGCGAACAAACGTGAATGAGACGTCTCAGAATGAAATTGGGGAAATACACAGGGAAAGATACTTTTGAAGGAAGTGAACGAGTGGTTATTGTGGTTCCTCGAGGGCGGTCTTCCCGGAATTTATGCTTGAGAGAATGTCATTATTGAGAATATTTGGTGAGACAAAGAAAAATTGCGAGTACTTTTTTAGGAATCTTCTGTCTTCTGCAAAAATGTTGTAGTACAAAAAAATTGAAATTTTTTGAATATTTTTAAGACATTTTAAAGGACTTGATTTTCATTCAACTCTTGGAGCCTCAAGTTGCTAGTGCTAACCCCCAATTATTTATTTTTATTTATCTTTAATTGTAGACGGGATTTTTTGTTTAATTCCGAACCAGCGTGACAGTATTTCCCTTCATACAATTACACTTCGTACTACGTTTTTTATCTTCATTTTAAGGTAGAAATTTTTTGGTACCTAAAATTGGAAATAAACAATGGTGTTACATTCGTAAGAACCTCGAAAGGATTTCAGCTCATTGTTATCAAAGTCTCAAAAGTTTAAGTCTTCCCAGAGAACAATTTTTGCCAGTACCATCTCAAATGTAACAGCATATGGACAATTTGTCGCCAAACAGTCGACGTACTGTTTGCTGGGTTGAAGTTTTAGATTAAGACCTTTTGCATAACTATTTCCAATAAAAAAATCTATACAATCTCCCCCAAAAAGTTCACTGACCCTATCCTCCCCCGATTCGCGTTTCCTCCCCCTCCAACCTGTCATTGACACTTCCTCCTCGCGCTATCAATTCCCGCATTGGGTCACAGGTCACGTGCGTCACTCATAACTCCCTCCCCCCGCTCCACAAAATTGACCGTACAACAATCTCTCACTGCACAATCTCCACGTCCAATCGTCCGTCAAGCCTCAAACATCATGCAACCCCTGACCTTGAGGTGAGATCGATACCAATGCGGATATTCCCACCGAAACACGCCGAAAATTCAGCCTAAACAGAAATCTTAATTGAAACAATTCCACCTCCGTATTACCATTTTCGATTTGAAATTAAATCCGCTGAAGTTCAAAGGTCGCCTCCACCGGAATGAGCACCACTGTCCCCTCTCCTGATCGATGCACCCCCCCGCTTGCCCCTGAGCCTTACTTATGCTATTTCATGCGTTACTCTCCCCCCTCTACTCTCCTTCATCCCCCGGAGAAGCTCTCGGGTACATCCACGCGCTGATTCTGGCTCAGTTCACAGCCGTCCGTACACGAGAGCACCAGCAGACAATTAAATTGTCTCCTTGCTAAATTAGACAGAGCACGTGTGAAGTGGATTAAATCCCCAATACCATCTACGTATCATGCTAAACTGCAAGTGAAGATGTTCTGATGATGTGCTGATCATAAGAAGTGAAGATGGAACATATGAGACCGTCAGGAAAGCACAAGTTGTTCTTTGAAAGAGGCATGACCAAGAAGAGACTGATAATGGTGTAATCATTCCTTTGTTGAGAGACCATCTTTGTTAGTGATAGAACGCAGCTGTTGATAGAGACTTTTTGTGCTTCTTGTGGTGAGAAGTGTGATATCATCGACCCTCGTGACACGAGACCTCTCGCTTGGAATTGATCGGTCCAGGGGAGGACTGAGGAGGCTGTGTGACCCAGCTAACACAGTTAATGATAAGGCACTGCTGGAGGATATTTTTTTAATTAAAGCACAAGTTGTTGTTGAACTGTTGAGTGTCAGTGGCAAGGGGAACGATAGACTATCAATCTTGCTTTGCCGCTGAAGAAGAAAAGCGAAAGAACAATTGTGGGGGAGCAGTTGACGTCGTTACTAATAGTTGAAGTTATCTTGAGATTGTTTATTAGGGCTAGTTGAAAATTCCTCCATGGATTAGCGCCAAAGGTCCGGCCAAAGAGTGACTCCAGTACAAGTTTAATCTCAGTATTAGTTAAGCTTAGATTAGGACGGAATAGAAGTCTATGATATACATCAGAATTATATTTACGCGCGAAAACTCGTGATATTGTTATTGTTGTTGAATTATTGTTGGGGAGTGCTTTGAGGGGTTTGAGGACTAAGGTGGATTGAAAACAGGGAAGATGTTTTTTGGTGGGTACAACTGTGGACCGAGTAGTCCAACATCTCCAACGAGGAGCAACGGTTGGGGCAGCGTTTGCAGCCCGTTCAGAACGTGAGTAGAAGCTTCTGAAGAATTATCTAATCGGGAGGTTTTGTTTGTTGATTTGGGCTCCTCTGTCTTGGGACTTGTTGCCTCATTCGAGATAAGAATCTTCGTATCACAGCTTGTGATAGGACAGTTTGGTATAGTATTCTCTCCTTATATCGAACGAAGGTTGTCCTTAAATTTTGAGCGTCAGATCTTTAGAATGAATACGAATAGATGATCTTACACATCATTAGAGGTGTCGGAAAATAGTTGAAGTTTTGGTAAGGCTGACTCTGTTGATCAACGTCAAACTGCGTGCTAATGAGTACTCCAGTGCAAGTTTAATCTTAGTATTAATCAAGAACTGATTAGACTCGAACAGAAGTTTATGATGAGGATTATATTTGCGCGGGAGAAACCCGCGATACTGTTGCTATAGGGGATAGTTTTGGCAGGATTCGAGGCCACGAGGGATTCAAATAATCGGAAATTGATTCGTTGATACAACTGTGGGTTGAGCACTCCAATATCTCCAACCAGGCCCAGCCACTAAATGACACGAACTTCTGATGAATCGTCTCAGTATCATCTGATCTATTTTCTTCTGCGCAATTATTCGCTGACTTGGTTTCAATTCTACTGCGTTCAATCTCTTCCTTTATCTATTCATTGGGGTTTGAATTGAATATTGTTATTGTTAAGTTTACCCACGCGGATATAATAACAGTATCGACTCTCGATTGCATCCTTTTGACCTGCATTTAAAACGAATGTACACGTGAGAATATCCACATCGCCCACGCTCTACTATATCAACGAAAATAATAAAAGAATGGACGGTAGATAATGAATTATCCCACGTGTCTTCGGGCTCAACAGGGGTTGATGACTTTACGCAATATTGAGTCTAATTATTTAAACGGTTTAACGACCGGTTAATTGAGAAAACTTTGCATGTTGAAAATGAACAGTTTCACCGCGAGTTGCGGTAATTATCATGGGGATTGAAATGAAGCGAAGGACAAATTATTATTGTTTTTAATTATACCAGAGAGTTAAGAGAAATTATAAATATTAGGTTTATCGAACGACAACGTGAATACTTATCATCAGTAGTTTTTCAGAGTCAAATATTTGTTCTCTCATAATTTATTGATTTTTTCTGAAAATTCAAATCATTTACTACTCGGTGAGAAAAACTTGGTAGATATTACCGTTCTGTTATATAGTCGTGTAGTATTTTGGTCGCTTGGGGAAAATTATCGTACCGCTTCAGTAAAATTTGTTGACTCATTAATAAAAGTTTTCTAGATGTATGAATAATTTTTGTTGACTGTTTAATAATACTTATTTAGTTTTCTGTGGAAAATTCCCCCACTTTTTAGTAAAATTTATATACCCCTCGCTAAAAATTGCCTAGACGTGTGTATATTGTTTGTTAAAGGTAATGAATTTCACTATGCCAATGGAATGGTAATTTTTACTAAAAAAATTCTCTCCGTGTCCTTGATAATAAATTGAAAATATTTTAATTTTTTTCAATTTTAAACAGACTTTGTCACAAGAGAGAATTTATTCGTAAGTGCAGAAGACAAAAGAGAGTGAAGAAGAAAATAAATATTCAGAGTGTTAATAGAGACATGTGATCGCAAAGATTTTATCATTTTCTAACACATGAATTATTCGAAGCGCCCGTTCGCTGAGGTGAGGCTGGTCCACAGCTCCCCTCAACCGCTGTTATTGATCAGCATCCGACTGTTGTATGATCCAACGGCAGCTTCATAACCCCCCCTTCAAATTGCAGTTTCAATTCAAGTCTTCTCGAATATTCCCAGCCAACGTGCTCACTGTCTCGCGTGATATTCTTTATTAATCGAGATTGTATGGAGAAGTATCACATTCGGTGTCCGAAGATAGAACTCGCATTGTCGGGCGCAAGCGTGTATTTACGCTGGATTATATCTCTTTTATTTCCAGTGTATTAAATTGCTTACTGGCGTGACGTAAGCTGTGGACTGAGTAATATTGTTTACACTTGTATTGGGCCAGCTGCTACGTCTGAGATCAACTGCATTTCGAGGAAATTAATAAGACCCTTCGGATTTTTTTGGACTTGCTTTGTTGGTTCGATAAATTCACTTTCCAAATATCTCAATAGATTACATTCCACAGACTTTTTTTTATCAAAAACTGTTCTTTTTACTTGTCGAGGCTTCTATTTTTGTTGCAATCATCAATCATTACTTCAGCTTCCTCGCAACAAATTGTCCGACACTCTCATATAAATTACTTTTTTCTCATCAAGTCTGTTGGAATTCGGGTACTTCCTCGGATTACAAAATTCACCCCGTCTAATTTTATATGCGCTATTAGAGGAAAAAATGGTTCTAATGGCTTTAATGTTGTATGGCTCAACAGAGTGTTCAATGCAAGGTTTTATAATGTAGGTAGTGCCCCTTAATCCTCTAGTTTCCAGGTATGGGCACGTCCTTGAGACCTAATATACTTCATGGGGTGGAAATTATATTCCACCCCACACTATATAAACTCTGGGCCTCACTAACAAATATCTTTAATCTTGTCTAAACCGTCATTAAGAGTAAAAATACCTTCTGACTGTCCAGAGTTCTTTGCTAATTTAAATAAAATTATTTTGAGTTCTAAGGCAAATAAAAGTGTTGTCGATTTTCAAATTGATATTCAAATAAATTCCCCCAAATAGTTGCAAAAGTATTGAAATTCAATTTAAATTCGAGATAGACAGTTCTTTATTTAAATCTCCTTCACTTGTCACGATTATTAACATGGTCTATTTGAATGACCATTTCTCTTTACAAGTCTCCTCGGATAAACCCACAAAAACCGGCTTAAGAGGAAATGCTTTCTGTATGAACGTCGGAATATATTTTGCCCGCCTCCAAAAAAGTAATTGATTTCAAGACCCGAGTTCCATGAACTCCACACGAATGAAATCCGCCCAAGTATCATTTGAGAGGAGTCTCGGCACGACGTGCCCTCATATCACATCCTGCCCACCATCGTAGCCCCACCATAAACGTGATAAAAGGTTTCAATTAAAAAATCCGTCAAGTTTGATGGATTCGAAG
>JAPYZN010002102.1:0-13084 GCA_030522865.1 Psyttalia lounsburyi
TATAACAAAATGAAATGTCATTTGAGTTATCGAGGATTGAACCAGCCTTCGTTGAGCCTGAACTATTTAGCCTTAACATTTAGAACCTCAACAAAGCTTAAAATGAACCTGAGAAAAGCCCTCCTAAGTTACCCTCGATTTAAGGCTGCCGTAGACGACCGAGTCAAGCCTGTTTCAGGCCTGAGATACTCAGCCTTGGCGAATCAAGACTCAAACAGGCTTGTTCCCGTTGTCAGCCTTCGTCATTCCTACCTGGGGAGCCTCTTATATTAATAATCAATGTGAGTTCATTCCAAAAATTAAATACTCTCATCAATCGATTCGTCGCGGATTGAGACTCCGTCATCGTTCCAGAGACAATTTGTTATTCAAAGATTTTCAACTGAAAATCGATATTTTCAAATTTCACGTCAACTTCAAAAACGTCAACTTGAGATTTTCAAAAATTGAGGGAATTATATATAGAGCCGAAGGCAAAAAAAATAATTTGACTTTATTTATTGCGAATTGAGACCTCGTCGTTATTGCAACGACAATTTGTCGATTACTTTTACCTCAAGACCGGCGTGCACTCCACACGCTAATTTCTCCTCCTCCATCTGTTCACATGAAATATGTAATGAATACCCATGCATATAAATTCACGTTTTATCCATTGAATTAATGCCTAGAGCAAATGAAACTCTAATTCTCCCTCCCCCCCGACATTTTACGGAGAATTGAATTTTCTCATTACCTTTGGCATACTATTAGTCATGCCCCGAAACACATTAGGTGGTTGTACACCTTCCTCATGTATCGGGTCATATCATCAGACAGTCCCTTTCGGGTAAACGAGCCGCGAATAACATCACATCACCTACCGCATACGTGATCCCATCGTTGGCGTGAACTTTCCCTCGCCGCAGAAATAGCGAGAGAATTTAGTTTAAAAAAATTGAGGTATAAAAGATGGAAAAAAAAAGAGAAATAATTCGCTGAGATAACTAGAGACCGGTTGGGACGCGAACTTTGATCTATCCGCAGTTATGGTGATGTGAATGTGTTTCACCCGAGGTGGAATATGTAACTCGGAAATAATATGGGAACTCAGCCGCTATTTTCACCAACTCCTGGTACATCGCGAAGTGGATCTCCACTGGTGGTCACGAAAAACCACGGGAATTGTATCGAAAATGGGCTCACCGCTCTCGCGACGGGTGTGAAATGTCGTAACGACGTGTCAAAATGGACTAACTCCTCGAGGGGACGTGCATCGTTAGCAGTTGCCTTTGGAAATAGTGGGGTTTTTGTTTTGTTTTTTTTTTATTGATTTTTTGCCAAGATTTTTGTGCACACATTTTGAGTGCACACTATTGCTGTTATTTCCGGTACAGTTTGCGGGAATTTTTTTAATGTTTGAGGCTTACTTGGATTTTAAGGAATTTAATCTTTGGGAATTTGGAATTTTGAAAAATAAGCCCTGGCTTCTCTCAATTTTTTTCAATAATAATATGACCTTTAAAAATTTTAGAAGTGAAATATTATAATGTAAGTATGTTATTTCGCCATAATATTATTATTAAACATATTGGGAATGAATAAAATTGTAGATTTTGGGATTTTTTGCAATCAATGAAAACTATAAATTTTAATTCAATTTTTTCCTAAAAAAAATGAAATCAAATTTTATATTTCATGAGAAATTCCAATGAATTGGAAAATTTTTTGCACTAATATTTTTAAATAATTTGTTAGGTAACCAAATAATCAATGAAAACTATAAATTTTGCCTCAATTTTTCACTGAAAACGAATGAAATCAAATTTTTTATTTCACTAGAAATTCAAATAAATTTCGAAAAATTCTCGTTTGAGATTCAGGAATTCCCAATAAACTTCTTAACCCAATAAAACATCGTACTTTAATACAACTTTATTAAATTCAATTAAAATCAAATAATTGACACAAATAAATTAAAATAAATCAAATAATTGACACAAATAAATTAAATTAAATTGCAGAGACTCTGCACTTCGAGAATAATATTCCACCGAAACCAAAAAATAATACCAAATAATTATCGCCAGTTTTTTCAGACAACAAGTAGTTGTCCCCGAAAAATAAAACTGCAACAAAATCGTCGAGAGGCCCCCAAACACCTCGCCACTTGGTAATTTATGAGCCGCTATTCGGCTGATGTTGATGTTAACGTCAACGAAAAACCCGCGCACGAGGGAGAGCCCGCGAAGATGGGACTGAGTCCAATTCGAATCACGATTTCTATAGAACAGGGACAGTGTTATATCTCCGACGCTATACACTCATTTCGTGCCATGAATCGCAGTACAGCCTCCGGAGTGCAGTAAACTCCTCAAGTGTCTCTCCCTCTTTCGCTCCTCAAACACTGTCTCAGCCTCACACTTCTCACTGTCTCGGTTATATTCCTGAAACGAGGCCTTATCTTTCCGTGCTTTACGATCGCCTTGGCGACGCCGTCACTTTTCCAAGTGTCTCCGAAACATTTCACTAAATGAAAAACGCTAAATGATATTTGTCGTACGTGAGTTAGTTCTTCCTGTCACAGCTCCTCATTGTTTCCTTTATTTGAAAATGTTTCTCCTTCTGTGATTTCAATGGCAAACGATAAATATTGAAATGAGAAATTGACAGGTGTCTCGTTTGTGTTTCAACGTGACACTGAATTTTTTTTTTAAATTTAGTAATGATAAAAAAATGTTCTGCATCGAGGGAGAAAATTCGACTCGCATTTTTGATCCTCGACGTGACTTGTGATTTTTCTTTCTCTGCCTCCCGGTTTAATTATCAATTCATCAGAGATTATTGCCCTGACTCATGTGTTTTAATACCCCGCCATTTTGACACTATAACGAAGACATCAAAAGACGTTTAACAGTATCGCTCTTGTGTCTGTAAATAATCACGAATAACCAACCTCGAGACCATCAAAAAGACCAGAAAAAAAAACAACGCCGACGAAATGTCTCGTAAATCACGACAAAGTCGTAATGTCTTCTGGATATTTTTCCATACGCAACAAAATCGTTTTTTTACGCCCAAACCCAAGTGGCAATAGACGATAGGGGAATTGAAAGAATTTACAAGAGATATTCAAGTTTCAATTGTAAACTGACATCTCCTCTGAATCCAATAGTTATTAAAAATTTTCTGGTCTCATTTAATCTCGACCAAAAAAATTGATGGCCTTTTCCAATATTTAACAGGATTATCCACAAATTTACCCATCAATTTTGATTTTTTTATCGCAAACATACAGCCGGTAAATTAACCACTAGCTTTTGCAATTTATTAATTTTATTGGTGACAAGAATATCGAACTTTTGATGTAAAAAATAATTTTTAAAATTTTGTAATGCAGAAATGGCTGTTTTTTAAAATTCCAATTTGTTTGCAAAAAGCAGATTATTTTGGCATGATCGCCATTTGAATGGATAACCTCGGCTGCCGATTTTTGGGGGGCTCGACGATCCAATTAATCCGAATTTTCCAGTTAATTATGAAATGACATAAAAAAAATTGACATTAAATCGCCTTCAAAATTACGAGACTGAGAACTGAACGCAATTTATTTCTGATTTTTTACGGAATATCGTTAACAGTAAATTCGGGAAACGATTTTTCCTTTTTAAAAAATTCCAGGAGATAATTTTCAAAACGGGAAAAATCCTAGACTTAAAAAAAAAGTCTCCACAACTTAGCGATTACACCAGTGGTACAAGACTCGTAATAGATACAAGAGTTGTCATAATAACAGTGAAAAAACAAATCATCGATCAGTTACCGACATTCAGCAAATATTTTCCTCATGTAATAGTCGCCGTAAATGTCGGTAAAATTGACGAGTCCATTAAATCCCAGTGATCACAATTTCTCCCCGATTTTTTTGCGATCGCCTGACGAGGAGACATTTCAGATAAGAAAACGGCGAAGAAGGAAAAATGTCTCCTTGGTATTTATCTCCCCCCGCCACCGCCGGAACAAATCCTCAAACATTATTTTTTCCCGCCGCTGACAATCCACCGAGTGCGCCGATAATCGACGCATCGCGATCGATATCTATCGATCTTGGGGATCGCCAGCCACTGGAGTGGGACAATTTGCCTGTTACAATTTTGCCAGCGACAAAATCTAACACGAGAGTTTTACTGTTTGCACGTGGCACGTACACGCGGTAATAAGAACATCTCTCTCGATTTAATCTCGATCCCGGCGACTGCACTCGATCATCTCACGGATCCGATAGATTCCGGTTCGGCAACTACGGAAATACCAGTCCACTGGACTACTCCAGTTCCCCGGGATTTCCGAGATATTTATTTTCTTTGGATTCTGGGGTAATTGTGGAAAATTTTCATGACAAATGAGAATTAATGACACAGTAATTCTCATTTCCTTACGTTTTTAATTAAAAAAATTACCGATAAATAAATAAATAAATAAATTTTCAATTAATTTCAACTGCAGATTTTTCGATGAAATTCGTTTTTTCTCTTCATCGAGCCAAAATAATAATTAAATTAAGAAAAAAAATTGGGTCCAAGGGCCTTTCCCTTTTCCAATAAATGTTCACAATTTTCCATAAATTTTTCAATTAACAAATACCCATAACAACTTTAACTCAATCAAAATAACCATCACTGGATCAATATTTCCGCAGTTGTCACAGCGAATTCCTCTCGAATTTTACGACTTCTCGATCAGTTGTACAGACACTTCATTCACATTTCATTGCGCGTAATCCACGATAAGGATCTTCGCGTCTCCGCATGCCCAACGCAACTGGAGATTCAGAGAGATAGGAGGAGTCAATGAAATTAACTCACTCGGATAAACTTCCAACTCATTTAAACATTTCTCCATTTCCATTTTTCCCCCCGCTCATGGCATTCAGCCTCCCCTTTCCCCCCACTGGATGTGCGGGGTTTATCGATCCCCAGGATCGACGTATCACCCACGGGTGGCTAGATAGATCGGGGATACCTGCCACCTGCCTTATCCACTTTATAATCCTCTGCGTAACGAAGCGCTGATTGTGGGCAAGGCGATGCCGCTGCGAGGAAATAAAATCAGCAAAACCCTCCGGAGATATAAATAAAAAATTAACAGTGGCACGAGGGGTGAGGGGGGAGGCTCGGGAGGAGATGGATGGCGCGATGAGGCGCGAGCACGAAGGGCCCCGGAGAGTGCGAAAGGGTCAACAGCGGCTCTGATATTTCGATGGTATCGGCCACTGGTGAATTCGGCGGGAACTGTACGCGGTCTGACCATAAATATCGGGATCTACTTGCGGCTATGGGTGACAATGAATTTATTGGTGGGCCACGAGGTCGATAAATTGGAAGAGGAGAATTTTTTTTTTCGGGCGAATGGTTGGTAGTCCTCTGATGCGAAGGAGCTGAACTCTTGGTTAATTGTCTGGAGGATAATCTACCGGGATTTTGATATTTTTGAGCCTCAGATTTTTTGGGTTAATTGGGGGAAGGAATTTTACAAGGCTCACCTGGTGAGCCTCATTTCAATTATATTTGGCGATATGTTAATATTTTTTTATAATGATCCTTTAAATAAATAAATTTGGGGATTTAGGTAGAGAACGGCTGTTTAATTAATCAACAAATTACGGTCAATAATTTAATAACGTCTTCCGCGAATTGTTTGCAGTTTTCAGGAGATTTTAACTAGAGGATAATTGTTGAACTAGTGTATAAGATTATTGACAAGTACGCGGAAATTTTAGAAATTTTAATTACGCTTGGAGTTTGGTTTTTCTATGTCTTTATTTAAATTTTTTTATTGCAAATTTTTAGTTGCGAAATTTTTTTTAATTCGTTATTTTTAGTCTGAACATAGATCTCAGCAGATTTCATTAATTAACAGCAATTAATTCCCAATTTTTTGTTAAAATTTAAAAGAATTTTCCAACTTTTGGAAGCTTAAAAAAAATTAAAAATTTATACGTACTTTCAGGAAAGTTTTGAACTATTACTCATTAGATAGTATTCTCAATTCCGTAATTAAGGTGAGGCCCTCTCGTGAGACTTGATAACTAAAGATAACAAAAATATCCAAATTTTTCTTTTTTATTTTGTGGGAAAAAGCGCTCTCGGGTATTTAATTGACTCGTCAATTCCAATGACATTTATGTCTCCATTATGACGATTTTTTAATAACTCATGTGGATTTACGAGTAAATCAATTCGGGAGGGGGGAACTGGACACGGCTGAATGACTATTAAGTCATCTATTGGCTATTGCCATGTGGAGTTGAATGTGAAAAAGATTTTGTTGCTGTATGGAAAGATATCAATGAGGCATTACGACTTTGCCAGGATTTACGAGACATTTCGTTTGTGTCGTTTTTTTTTTCTACGCTTTTTGATGGCCTCGAGGTTGGTTATTCGAGATTATTTACAGGCATAATAGTGATAATGTTGAATGTATTTTGATGTCTTCGTTATACTGTCAAAATGGCGGGGTATTAAAAACACATGAGTCAGGGTAATAATCCGCGATAAATTGAGAATTAAACCGGAAAGTAGAAGAAAATTGCCAGTCATGTCCATTCACGTCAGATGATACTCAATTCAAGTCGATTTTGCGGGTCCATCCACGTCGAATTGTATCGACTACGTGAACCGAATGTCCCCGCGACGCGACGTTGCCGAATCCCTCCCGCAAGCGCGCCCGGCCGGTGCAGACTGAATTCGGCAACGCTGGACGTGACCGCAGACGGCGGGCCGCGGAGGCTGCCTAGACTCGAGTTAAAATTGTTATTTTTTTTATCCCTGTTGACGACTAACTTTTTACTCACTCCAATAATATTTCACTGATCATTTCTGAATTTTATTTGTTGGGAGAAGTCAAAGACTCAATCATTCGACCCGAAATTATTACCTTCTCTCCCGTCGCCAGATATAACCCAGAATAAATTTGTTTCTATATTTTATTTCACCGCAATTACTTCTTTTTCAAGCGAGTCGCTTGATTTCTAACGGTCACGCTCGTATTTCCCGACATACAACATTAATAAAATCAGTTTTACGATCCCCTCCCGGTGTATGTCACTCTCGGGGCAATTATCATTGGCGCCCATCGGCGAACCAACGCCCCGGAGATCGCCTTCGATTAATTAGCCGGTTTTATTTATTAGGCTCGGGATTATTGGGGGGAAAAAATACCTCTCGACATCTCACTTTTCTCTATTCTCCCGTCTTTACGCATCGACGCTCGCATTTACACGTGCCAGTGATAACTTATCAATTCATCGGATCTGTTGTACACTCGGAGGCCCGCGGAATTCGGTTGTTCTGAGGTTTCTCGTTACGATCGTACGATCCGATTTCAATGCAATTGGGCTTATTTTAAAGCTCGAGAGCAGATCTTGAAATTGAAAAAAAATCATCGAATTCTACTCTGCAGTTGTTGAATTATCGAATATTGAAGAGGAATGGATTTTTTTTAAGACATAAAACTGAGAAATTGCGTTTTATTTTGTTTTTTTTAATTAAGTTTTTAGAAATTCTTTCTCTTATCTAATTATATTACGAGGAAGAACCAAGTCATTTCGGTCGGTAAGTGACCCCTGAATCATGTCAAATACAAAGGGATTTATTATTGAGAAGTGAACAAAAAAAAACTTACGAACTATATTTTCCTCGCGTGGGAGTGATTATCTCATGGCTTCAAAGCATAAATTCACTATCAGTTTCTATTGATAACCCAAATAGTTATGAATTGAGTCAAATAACAAGCGAGCAACTCAAGTCAGCCATTTGAATTGAATCTCCCGGTAAAATGGAATTTTCAGTTGATATTTCTGCGAATTTTTCTTCTGATGGAAAATTAATTAATAAAATTTCACTATTGGATTGTTATTTTTTTGTGTTACAGGTGAAGTATCCAGTGAGAGTGTATCAACAGGCACTGTACCCAGAAGAGGTGAGCGAGTTGAAGCTGCTGATTTAGGCAGACACACGGAAAATTTGGACGAGACAACCCTGGCCGCGAACACAGCGATTGACGCCAGGGGCGGGAGCCCTCAGGGCGCACATCTGTCAGGTGCAGTGACGCCGCGACCACCCCGTGGCAGGAGGCGACAGAATCAGAACGGCCTTGACACGACTCAGGTGTGTTGAAAAATTAAAAAGACAAATTCTTAATTCGACGAGCCCGAGGTTAACGAGCCCGTCAATCGTTGAAATTTAAATTGAGATCTTGAGATTGACCATCGACTGGCGTTCTTTGATTTTTTAAAGTATCTCAACAATCGTAAACAATTTAAAAAAAATTTAGACCGCGGAAAAATTAATTAGATTTTTAAAAATGATTTAAAACTTGAAAATAAAAATGTTATTTAAATTTCCGTTACTCGCATTTTCAAAAATTATAATTTACGATCCCAAAAGACTAATTTTCTGCTCAAGAAATCCTTGATTGACGTTTTTGAAAATATACATTAACATTTTAAAAACAATTTACCAACAGATATCTCAGGTATGCTGGAATAGTTAAATTAGGTTTTATTTGCCAGACTGATTTATAGAGTACAGACACATACGTTATTATCAAGACGAAGCAGATGTGGATAATAGGGATACGCGAGTCCTTAACTTGTCGCTTCCGATACGTTGCATATAAAACAACGTCTTAAAAACAGGATAAAAACCGTTTCAAGTGTACTCAACGGGGGATAGGTATACTCGGGCATTGCCGACTAGCCCCACCGGCTTGTGGTGTGTCAGGAAGAATTCTCTCCGAGGCGAGAAAGAGATTTACCGCTCGGCGTCACTCGGACGTTCACAAGAGTGAAGGGGCGGGGAGGGGGAGAGAAAAATAAAGCGCAGAAGTAACAAAAATAGAGAAGAACGACTTTTGTTAAAACAGAGTTAAATAAAATGAGATGGTACTATGCCTTCTACCTTTCTCAGTGTCACGGTGTGTCCGGGCGAGTCAGCTCCTTACGCCACGCGCGTTGCCTTCATTACCATATCTTAGATGCAATCTGGATGGGATTAATGTGAATCCCGACGTTTTTTCGCATGCTAATGCCTTTCTAAAGTGAGGGGAGGCTCACCTCAAGATCCAACTCTTGTTTTACGAAGAAAAAAATTTATCATATTTTTTTTCCATAATTTTTCCGCCAAAATCCGATTCCATAGATTGAAATTACCGACCGTTCAAACTGAAGAATTTCAAGAAAATAATCCGTCCAAAAATCTAGAACCAAAATTATAAATTAATAAATTGGAAAATGTTTTTGCTCCCGTCGTTTTCCTAATCGAAGGAAAATTTTTAAATTCTTCAGACAAAAATAAAACGTTAATGATTTTGGATAAGTTTATTTATTTGTCGATGAGAGAAATCAGTATCGATTCCAATAGACTACTCGTGAGCCATTAATATCCAATTAATAAAATCCGTGACCGCAGGCAAGAGAACCGATTGCACGTTATCCGAAGTCATTATAACCTTATCCTCCCGAAATCAGTAAAGTGGACGTCAATAAATGATCGGCGTCGCCGAATGCCCGCAATAAATTTCCAATTTTGTTCACCGGGCAGGTAAAGACGGAACGTCTCACGCCCGATAATAATTCCACATCATCGAGAAGCGTGACGCCGTCATCGTCAAGTCATCCCGGTACGCCACCAAATGCCGCTGCACTTGGTGGACCTGACGGCCCACCGGCGCCCCATCACCTCAAGCACATGGAGCAGATGATGGGCAGAAATTACAGTGACTTCATGAGAAGTCTAGCCGCCAAGTACAACAACGCAAATCCCAACGAGTGTGTATTCACTATTTAACTCTTAAATATATCCAACTCACCAACATCTCCACTCACTATCATTTTTTTTACCATCAGCTACTTCAGCTCGAGGGGTAACGGCTATCCACCGGGTCTCGATCCGCGATTTCCAGCGTTTAAGACTGCTGCAACGCCCTTTGTGGGGCTGATGGCACCCCTTGGGACACCACAACCACCGACAGTACCTACGACATCGCCATTATCTGGCAAGGATACCAAGGAGCAAAAACAGGACACACTATTTGGTAATCCTGTCTTTCCACCGATGCTGGATATGTCCTCTACTCAGGCATTACTTCATATGGTTAGGACTGCAAATGCTGCACAAAATGCAGCTGAACTCGAGACTTATTTGAAAGGTACACTTTGGAATACATATGATTTTTCTAAGAAACGTCTGTTGAGCAGCGACTGAAAGAAATTTTCCTTTTTCTATGCACATGATTTAATCTATTGGATTTCTGTCTCGAAACGGAAGAGATTCCGTCCCTTCGCTCGCTTGGCTCATTTTGCTCACTTGGCTCATTTTGCTCATTTTGCTCAGTTCGCTCATTTAGCTCATTTAGCTCATTTAGCTCATTTAGCTCATTTAGTCCTGCCGAATTACCGATATCTGTCAAAAATTTGATTTTCGTACTAGTCATTCATCAATATGTCGCCTATTTTGACCCTCCCAAACTCTGAAAATTGGTTTATCATTTCCATTCTATCGTACAAAAATCAAAACATCAGATTTGAATTTTCTCAATCGAAAAGTGAATACAAGTGATTCCAAAAATCAATGAAAAAAAATTTGTTTACATCCACAGGTGCGAATAAAAGAGACACGGGTGTAACAAGTCCCCTGGACCTCTCGTCCCCGGGTGGTTTTGCCCCCCGCAAGAGACAAAGAGCAGAAACGCGGAGATCGGGAAGCGTGTCGCCCATGCCAAAAGCAGCACCTCGGCCAACTACACCTCCACCAGTCAGATGTCCCTCACTCTGCGGTCACATGCCCTGCGGCGATGGCCAAGCCGTCAATCGTTGGACCATCGAGGACGTCGTTAACTACGTGTCCTCGATCGATATTTGCGCCGAATATGCACAGGTAAGTGATCCCATTCCGCTCTTTTTTTGTTGGCGCTTCATTCTCATTCATTTCGTGGTCTCCTTCGAATGTAACGATTTGTCTTATTTGCGCTTGCCTGCGTTTCTCTTGGCAATTGACGGTTTTTTTTCCCCCCCCCCCAGTCTCCAAAAGCAGGGAGAGAGGAACGTTATTATAGGATCGTGTTGGGAATTTGAATTGCGGTTTATGGATTTTTTTTTCTTTGCTCCTGTCTCTTATTTATCGATCGTCGGGGAAACGTTTGGGAAATGGCGGGAAATTAATTTTACGGGTAATCGTTACATTACTTAGGATTTTTAATTGTGAAGTGGTAATTCGGTATTTTTAGGACTCGGTATCGGTCTAGCTAGCTCCGTGGAGCGGCATGAACCATACGGCAGCCATTACGCGTCAGTCGTTGCGCTTGGCCCCGCGTATTGTCGGATCGCCAGTTTTTCTTTTGTTTATAGAATTCAATTCCGCAGTCGGATGACTTCTCGATACACTAGTTTCGCAAAGAGTATATGTTACAGGTGCGAATGAAGGCTTTCGTGACTTTTAGATAATTCCGATTCGTCGGTGATGGACATTTCTAGCTCATTTTGGTCAGCTCCATCCGAAATGAACTCGAGGAAAGTTCCATTCAATTCGCATTTTAGACTAATGATTCTCACAGTGGCCTCAAGTAGTCGACCCCAACACCCTTCCACGTATCAAAACTTTCTACCACCTTCCTTCTTCTCCCCTTGCGTCCCCCTTTCGCCTTCATCTCGTAGGTGAAATTCACGCGGACGTGCTAGACTTCCTCAGCCTCATGATACAGTTTTCCTTTTTTCACCTGTTTATATGGCAATAACGGGCGCGGATCTAATGGTCTGGCATTTTCCCTGTGAAAGCTGCGCCATTCATGAAAAATTGCTGTCAAATTTATTTTAATAAGTCAAGATTACTCTGGATAATCAACCGATTCCTTTCATTTCTCGATTATTAAAATCATTGGCATTACTAAGAGGAAAAAAACAATAATTTGGCAATGAAAGGTGACTTAATCCAAAACAATATTTTTTTTTCTGTTGTTAAAAAATATGAAAATTGCGGGTAAATTATTTTGTTCTTAAACCGAGGGTAACCCCTTCTGGCAATCGCAGATTCCCTTGTCTCCAGAGGATCTTCTCTCGCCCCCCTAAATCTTCCCACAAATTTATCTAGCTTACAATAAGTCAGGAATTCAAGTAATCAAATGTATAAAAAATTGGGCTTAAATTAATTAATTAATTAAGCCCGCGGAAGTCATGGGAGGGTCATAATTTCAAGTCGTGAATTCTCTGGGCACAAAAGAATCTCTTTCTGTTGGAATACTTTCTTCTCTCACTCTGCGAATGAAATGATTTATTACGATTTATTATTCATTACTTATTTTCCATGATTTGAAGAATTGACAACGGTAGTTTTTCGCTCAGTGTATTCACTGCCAACTAATTTCGTCTCGACACTCTTTTACACAAATTCCGGTGATTTCATTTTGAAGTGAGGAGCGAATAATCCATAAAATCAATCAATTGAATGGAAATACTCTCCTTGCAAAATTCAACTTGTTGTACATCGTAAATTCATCGGTGAAAAAACAATCTCGACAATTTGACAGTTGACAGAGCTCTGAAAACGCACTAGACTAGAGACATCCGGTTTTTTACGGATCGTAAAGTTCCTCGTATATCTCGCACGCGCGTGTCTTTATTCATGAATATTCAAAATAGGGAGAGGAGGTTGCCGTAACTAATGAGCAAGCTATGCGCCTTGATCATCGCCTCAATTTTCACGCGGATGTCTTATTTTTTTTTCTCTTTTAACTCGATAAAGCAGTCTTTCTGGCTCATCATAAAATTAGCTCGAATTAGCCCTCATTAGGTTCTCTTGAATCCCAACGATTTTTGGGGACAGATTATGTATATCCGATCGTAATCCTCAGTCGGAACGCAGTCAGCAAAGGATCATTCAAAAAGAGCTCAGGCCAGAAACAGGCTTGATTCGGTCGTTTACGGCAGCCTTAAATCGAGGGTAACTTAGGAGGGCTTTTCTCAGGTTCATTTCAAGCTTTGTTGAGGTTCTAAATGTTAAGGCTAAATAGTTCAGGCTCAACGAAGGCTGGTTCAATCCTCGATAACTCA
>JAPYZN010002103.1:0-19182 GCA_030522865.1 Psyttalia lounsburyi
GCGACAGTGCTCTGACCGTTGTGAAATTAGCTTCGCTAAATTCAATATGGCGTTGACACTGCGCCAATTCACACTGTCATGCTTTTTTTATAATAGGAGATAGGATACGTAGATAAATCCTGAATTGCTGAAAAAACGGCAAGGAAAAAATTTGCCATAAATACCAGACTGAGAATTATCATTCAAGATGTCCGCTCCGTTGTTACCGGAGCTTCCAGCAAGCCTGAAGAGTATTCAACCCTACTTGAAGATCGCAAATGAGCATGATCAACGGGATCCAGTTGTAAGCTACTGGGGTACGTCAAAATAATGTTGGATAAAGCGAACGTTGTGAGTGTTTCAACCAGCTAGATCTGTTGATCAGATGAAGTAATTATGATCAATCAAATCTCCTGTTTAAGCTTCAAAGATTCGTTCAAATTATAATAGAGACTGGCAATTTCGATGCTGCCATTACTGAGTTTTTAAACATTGAAGAAAAATGATTTTAGAGAATGTTCAATTGTCAAGAAAATCTAGGTCTCGAGATGTGAAGGAATTGTAATGATTCTCTGTAATTTTAATAATTATTTATTTTTTTCTTAAAAACTTTCGTCAATTTTCTTAATTTTTTCTAATCGTTTTCGATCATCAGGGAATTCAATGAACTCGACTTGGACAATCAGGCTTTTCTTAAATTTTCCAAATGGACACTCGGTTTTACCCATCATTTTACGGTTACAGCTCGTCTATACGCCTTACAAACCGGCATGAAGCTCAGTTCGAAGGGCCCAGAAGAGCGTAATTTCCTCGTAAAACTTATGGACTGGCTGGAGACCATGAAGAAGGAACAGCACGACAACGAAGCTATAACTAACGAAGTTGCTGCACAGGCACATCTTGAAAATTGGGCTCTAAAATTGTTTCTCTTCGCTGACAAGAACGATCGGGCCGGTAATTTCACAAAAAATGTCATACAGAGTTTTTACACCGCTGGATTGCTCTATGACGTGCTAACGACATTCGGAGAACTGAGCGATGAAGCTGCGCAGAATAGAAAATATGCAAAATGGAAAGCTGCTTACATTCATAATTGCCTGAAGAACGGAGAGACTCCGGTGCCTGGACCGGTTAATTCTGGGAACGACGACAGTGAAATTTCTCCAAAGCCAGGTGAGATGTTGTTATTTATCGATGTCTGTTGCAAATCTTGGTGATCTTGCTGATCTAAATATTGTAAAATCATTGGCACTGGATACATCCGTAATCTATTATTTATTTGAAGTTATTATAGAAATGATAGTCAGGATACTTTGCATTGAGTTTTTTTTTTCAATTTTTAGGACCTTTGATTTTTTTATACTTTAATAAATCACTAAACCGATGATATAGTTTTTTTCTCTTTAAGGGGTCAGAGGCAGTCAGATTCGTGAAAAATAGAGGATTTTTAATCTTTTTTTTCATATTAATTTAATTCATTTGATAAAAGTAATAATACGGCGGCATTATATTATATTTCAAATTGACTTGACGAAAGTTTAAAAAAAAAATTGAAAATTAAAAAAATTATAGCTGGCTATGTTGAACCCTGTCCCAGACAGAGTGCCTTGCGATGATCATCACAAATCCTTGGACAATTATCTAAAATCAATAGGATAGGAAAAATGAGTTATTTAACTAAACGATCTAATGCCTGATCGATGGTTTCTTTTAAATCAACAAAATGGCGGCCTCAGCAAATTTATCTCCTGATTTTCCGAATAATGCCAACATTTAATTGTCCATACGAAAACGATTTTTTACAAACAACAAATCGCAAAAAAAACGCGTTTAAAGTTTTACACTCAAGTTATGTACAGTAATGTAACCTTTGGTTATTGCCGAATAATTCTAAAAGTAATTGTCGGATTGACTTCAAACTGTCAAGATATATTCTTAAGATATCATACTTTAAGAGAATGCAAAAAAAAATTTTTTTATAAAAATTCTGACTGCTCCTGCCCTCATAATGATCGAGTTCAATTGATAAATTCATTTTGGAGTTTTGAAAAATTGGAAAAATGTTGAGTTTACACTATATCACATTCGCCCATACTTAGTCCCTGCAGTCTAGGTAGAAATTATGAATGATGAGGTGGGGTCCAGGTACCTCCCGCCGAATGTTATCTAGATTGTTTGTTTTGGTTTTTTTATTTACAAAGGCGTCTATTTGGAGACTGATGTTTTGTAATAAGCAGATTGCCAAGAATTATAAATATATATTTGAAAAAATTGGAAACATTTTAGTTAAGGTTCGGCGAGGGGTACACCCGGACCGTAATTCAGCATTTTGTTCAT
The DNA here is from genome assembly GCA_030522865.1 of Psyttalia lounsburyi. Lineage (NCBI taxonomy): Eukaryota > Metazoa > Arthropoda > Insecta > Hymenoptera > Braconidae > Psyttalia > Psyttalia lounsburyi. Next base: position 2,317 of record JAPYZN010002103.1, read on the forward strand.
ATGAATGGATCCACCAAATTTATATAGAAAATGTTTAACAATTTTCCAAACTCTGCTTTATTTTCTATCGAATAATAATTGTCTAGGCAATCTCGAGTTACCCTCGTTTTTCATTATTTTACCGATATTTCCCGTCAGAGCAATATTCCATCTGCAGATTTGGTGTAATCGCCCATGTTTTACCCACTATAAATATCTATGTATGTAGATTCAGAAATTGATCACTCTGATGATGATAATGAACTGGAAAAAGCCGAGGGTATGGAAAATCCAGCAGGTAAACCATCTATTTTTAATAAACTGAAATTCCACAAGAATTTCTTTATTAATATCGGGGGTATTTCTAATTAATTCCTAATTGACAATTGATTAAGAAGAAGACAATGAAGTGGAGCCTGAAGCTGAACCCGAGTGCTCCCATAACCCCGAGAACGTGCAAGGTAAAGAAAGTATAGCTTGAGAGATAATTTTCTAGTTGTCCATTCGGTACGAGATTTGCTAATGCAGTAACTGATAATAAATCATTAGACGTGAAGGACAATGGAGAAGGTGAACCAGAGCCAAGAGATGAACCCACTGGGGGAGAAGAGGAGGTCGATAAATCCCCATTGCCTGGTAATTTTCCCAGCTGGTTCTGTTCAATAGCTGAATTCAGTAGTTCAATCAAACAGAATTGAAGTTGTCATTAATTCACTAATGTCATTTCTCTTCTTAGCGTCCAATAATGATGACGATGAAGGTACTTGCAGCTCATAAACATTTCAATGTCGATTTATTTTTATGCACCGTGACGCTTTAAAACTCATGGCTTCAATCATCTAATGCCTATGGGCGAAATTGAATGTATCTTAATCGTTGAGGGTGACAGTTTTCCGTAGACATGATCTAAAATCTCTGAAAGAATTGTGTTTTTTACTTTTCAGCGGAACCATGTCAACCTACGCCACCACCTAGGGCAGACCCCTATGGTTTTCCATCACCTCCCAGTGCTACGGAGCCCTCTGCAACACCAGCAGTCTCGGGAATACCTCCTTATCCGTCGCTTCCGTCGGACAATTCGCTCCCCTCGACCCCACAGTCTTACAATCCTCCATCTACCCCCATCACAACTTCTCCTTTGGTTGACTACACGTCGAGATTGAATGTTGGTAAGTTCTCATACTCTTTGAAGGCCCAGGTCTACCTCCAGCCGAATGATATCTAGATTGTGGTTGTTTTGAATTTTTAATCTACAAATGTGTCTATGCGCGAACTCAGTTTTTGTGGTTAGTAGATCTCCGAGAATTATAAAAATATATATTTGAAAAAAAAAAACTAGAGAACATTAGGAGCATTTTCAAAGAGGCTTATTAAGAAATATTGAGAAATAAAGCAGTAGAGGGTTAACTAAAAACGGGATAATTACCAATGGACGTCAACAAGACGGTTGGGGAGGCTGAAATGCGAGAACTTCCAATCCTCCACACATAGGGCATTAATTTAAAAAAGGCTCTTTGAAAAAATTTAAACAAAAAATTTCTGCATTTTTTAAGCTTTTTTTTATACCGGAATAAAGAGCACTCACGACAAAGAAATTAATGCAAAATTACGATGCTTATCGTCTGTCACTTCACGTGTGGTCTGTGTTCTTAATTGTTCCTCCCAGTTATTTAACATTTTTTATTATACCGTTTACTCACATATTTCTCAATATATCTCAAAAACACTCTTTGAGAATGTTCCTAATTTTCTCTAGTTTTTTTCCAATATATTTTTATTATTCTCGGTGGTCTATTTATTACAAAAAAAATTCCCACATAAAGGCATTGTAGATAAAAAATAAAAAATAAAAAAACAATCTAGATAACCTTCGGTTGGGCCTTAATTTATAATAATTTTATGGCCCTTTGGCCAAGTTTCAACATTTTACCAATGCAACCGAGTTCGAGTGGGGTAAAAGGATTTTATTGTCAATACCTCGAAATAAATTTGATATAACGAGATCCATTTCGCTTGACTCTTCTGAAGGCAAATTTTTTATTCTCGAAAATATGAAAATCTATATCTGGTTCCCTCCAGGTGAAGTTGCTCTCACGCAAGAACAAATGACAAAAGTATCAAAATACATAAAATGGGCAGGAAGTGCTGTCAATTACGATGACGTTCCAACAGCAGTACAAAATCTACAGAAAGCTCTCCAATTATTAACGACGGGACAAGATTCTTGAATACCTTGAGACAGTAGGTCAAGCTCCAAGGTATATCCTATGTGCACTTATTCGATTATATTGCAAATATATAGCTGATTACTAACTTCTAATGAGAAGAAACGAAATAATATAATGAGATTACGGCATTAACTCTCTCGAATGGAGATATTGAAAAATGACTCAACGATAAATACCGCATGTTTTTTTTTTTTTATGAAGCAGCAGAAACGGCTTTCCGATTTTTGAATGCTTGTAAATAATAAAACAACATTGTGAACAAAACGAAAATAATATAAACTAGTTAGTGGCTGAAAACAAAAAAACATTGAAATTGTAATTTCTTACCTTTTATTATCAACAATCGTGATTATTACTTCAAGACCAACGCGAAATATCAGAGATTGTCGGTGGTTGAATAGTTGAGGAATAGAACAATTCATGTGAAAGGTGAAGGAATTTATAAAAACTCTCACATCACAATTACAAATCAAAATCATTATTAAGCTGTTTTTCATCTTTTTTTTTTCATCCATGATAATAACTCATTCTTAAGTTCACAACCTGAATAAATTGAATTGAGTTGTATTGATAAGGACAATACAATATACTCTTGAATGCACTTCACCAACAATTATTTCTCCTGAAGTAGCATGAAATTTTTCATTATTTACACGTCTAAAATAAATAATATTAGATTCCATATAATTCTACGGATACATATCTTCAATCAAAATGAACACTCCTATGGTGAATCTTACTTGTAGATAATTATTTATAATAGCTCACGTATTTTCTTTCCTCACTTTTTTTTTCTCTTATTTATGTAGGTCCCTGCACGCAAAAGAATCTACCAAAAATGGAATCCATCACATCCTGACGAGGCTTCATTTCCTCTCGTCTTAAAGTCTCTTCGCATTATGTTCAGTTATCGTGATTATACTATCATTATCACTATTGATACAAAATCAATCCCTGGTGATTCTACAGGATGAGTGTGCAATTGATGCATTTCAATGGGTGTTTTTAATCTATCTATGGTTTATATACATCCCTAGAAATACCGATTACGAATGGCAGTTGGTTAATTGCGCCGCTCAAAGCTGATTACTGCGTGGGTTACTGTGGATTAAAATTAATCTGCAATGGGAATATCATTCCAATGAACAGATATTAAATTCTGCATTTTGTCCGGCATATCGTGATGATATAGGTTCATTTAATGAGCAATAAGAATGAGCCCGGTGAACGAAAATTTCGGGACCGTTGCTCGTTGGATCATATACATTTTTTTAAAAAATCATATAAGGTCGGAACGATTTTTTTTTACTGTAGTTTCTTTCAGTCTTGCTTTTTCACTTTTTCATCAACTCCATTTGCCGTCGCTGCCTGACTCGCCTGGCGACTCAGCTGCATGTCGATTACTAGTCTGCCGGTCAGCATGAATAAAAATACCTGAAATATAGTGATCATGTAAAAGTGGATTTTCGCCAATTATAGATATTAATTATTATACCTGCACAAGTTGCAGATAAAACACATCAGGTTGCAGAGGAAACAAACGAAACACAATCGATTCGAGGGTTAGTTGGTTTTCTTATTAAGGGCCAGTTTTTGGTTTAACCTAACCATGGTTGACTCGTGGTTAAGTTGAAGTTAAGACCCCCCACCACTGAGGCCAGCCAATCAGAAATCTTGGTTGGCTAAACCAAAAACTGGCCCTAAAAGAGGGAAAACTTCCAAAAAGATAAATTTGTCGATTGACGGTCGATTTACTTGCGGAAAGGGGACAATCGAGACTCAGTCGACTGGAGGGTTAATCGATTTTCTTATGAAAAATGGGGAAGGTATTCTAAAATGATAAATAAATTGGTCGATTGACTTGTACACGAAATGTCAGCTATCAAACAGGAGATTTCTGGGTGAACCTTATCTCGAGTCATTAATTGTCAATTCCACAATGAATTCATGGGAAATCGCAATGAATCAATTTCAAGTGAGGAGTGGCTTAGGTTGGCGAGTGAGTGATCTGTCAATATTGGGCTACACCGTCCCCTTCTAACAGCAATCATTTTTACAAGACTTTGCAATTGGGTGGGAGAAATTTATAGAAATCTAGATAACCACAATCACTCAATTAAATTAACTAAAAACACTTCAATTGACAACGTAGAAATTAGCACCAAAATTTGTCGATGAATGAATTGTTATGAAATCTAGGAATCCTTACCAATGCAGGAGCCGTTCTCTCCAGCTTATCGTTAAGTCTATAATGTGAATAGAAGGCCATCAGCATGAGAAATAGGAGAATCGCATTGGATGCATTTTTCACTTTCCCTGAAAAATAAATTTCATTAACCATCAATGACCCCAAAAATTGCTCTCTAGGCCTGAGATTTTGCTTGACGAAGATTTTGTATTATTCGGATTAAATAAAATCTCTGGCCCTGCATATGACTTTAGTGGTCTCACGATTTGGAATAGTGGCCATTGCCAATCCGCAAATAATCTCCAATGATCCGACAACACGTCTGTACCATTTGCTGGGTACTTTGAAGTTGAGTAACTCCGAGAGTGGAAACACCTTGGCATATTTAACATACTCTTTTCGCTGTAAAAAAAAATGTTGTCTTTTTATTTAGAGTAACAACAATGACTTATCATCGCATGCCTGAATGTGATAAATTTCAACGAATATTGGCGTTGTACCAACTTTAACAAGCCCCTCAGCTGACACAACTACTGTTATGTGGTAAAGAAGACTGTTAGTGCAAAAATAGAAATAAGAGAAGGTTTTCACGACCCTGGGACAACTTCAACGATATTTATCGAATATTCTCAAATTTCATTCAATGCAATCTGCCGATTTATGGCAATTACTTCTCAGTTAGATAGCCATTACCTCGGGCAAAAATTTAATTGGACACTCATGCTTCGATGCAATTATTAATTCGTATTGACAAGAAAGTGTAATGAAAATGGATGATAATATTTAGTCACTCAACGGAGGAATAAATAAATTCACGAATATTTCTGCATAATTGTAAAACTGATGAACCTCCAACAATTTTACCCACAAATTATAAATAAACATCTGAAAGTTCTCCTCTTTTTCATTCAAGTGTTTATGAGGAATTTTCATTGCTCGTATGGGAGCCCACATATTGCAGACTTGAGTTTGGAAACAGTATAAATAAACAGTTAAAGTACATTATCCCAAAAAGTAACACTACCAGTCAAAAAACAAATTCACACATCTGCATTAGTCGACCCTGTCACAGCCGTCCCCATGCGAGTGCGTCCCACGCTATTCTTATATAAGATCAATTTGTGTTTTTTTTCATGCAGGGACAACAAGTCCAATAAATATAGTAGAGTTATTTAATTAATTTACCAAATCCTTGTGAAGATCCTTGCTGAGATAGGAAGTAACCTTGATTGTTCCCACAAATACAAAGAATATTCCAAGAAGTATTGACAACGATCTCAACACTATTGAGCCCATTTCCCAAAAATTTCCCCTTCTATTTTTTATAAAAAAAAAAAAAAGAAAAATAAATGAACACAGGGTTCCACTGCCGGCTGATATTGAGACGTTACGTTATTATAAAAGACAACCAATGGATGACAAAAAAAGCAACTGTCTCAACTGTTTCTTCACACCCCTTCACTCAACACTCGTTAAATTCGCATTGTGTCAATTTATTTAAACAAATTCACTTTCAATTTGCCTTGCGTCGAGGGAATTGAAAATTTCCAAATTTTGTTGACAAATGCAAAAAGGGTGGCAGATGAAAATTATGATTTGCTCTTGCTGCTGATGCTATTGATAACAACCGTCCATGTTTCGTCGGCGACAGCGCAGAAGAAACCACACATACACATTCGAGTTTTGGCCTCTAACGACGACATTCAGTGCTCACTACACGGTGGCAAAGTGTTCAGGGAGATCAAGAGGGGATGGAAAATCGTTATTATTGGGTAGGCAGATGAAAGCAGACGGAAACACGCCACCGAGAGAAGCCCATGTGGTGCGGCATTCAGTCACTAGGAGACTGAGAGAGCTAGAGAATCAATGACAGGAGGGAGGATTGTGGGGTGCGACCCCATCTGTTCGCATCCCCTCGATGATACACTTATTTTCAAAAACTGGGGTAAATTCTGATGGTGCGTTCAAGTTGCCGCGACACAGTGAACTCCGAATCCTCGTGCTTTCCTCGCGCGCTTCCGATGGGACTTTTCATGTCAATTCAACCACTTCGTTTTTTTTGGTTTTATACTTTTTTATTCAATTGACAATTTCCGAGATCTAGACCTGGAAAAATCACGAATTTCTGTAAATTTTTGTCGTTTTAATAACACTTGATTCTTCTGACTTTCTCAAGAATTTCAAGTATTTTATAACTAAAAATAAGCCACTATTTGATAACCACTTTTCTATTTTTGCAAATTTGGCAAATTTAATTTTTTGGTAAATGCCAATAAAAACTCCCCCACTTGCAATTTATTTTAGACATTTACATTTCCTCTTTTAGCATACGTTGTATATAATTAAACAAACTTGTCTTTGGGTCAAGCCTGTTGTATCACAAAAAAATATAACATAAAATTAGGAATCACTCTAATGGCTGCACATAAGTAGGAATCTTAAGGGATGGGGGCTGTTCCCTAGGTTGTCCCATTGCATTGGTCCCTCTTATTAATCATTCCGTTTCTGACTCGTCAACCCTGCCCCTTTCTTTGGCGTTGGCTTCTCTTTTGAAATCCTATGTATTTACAAAGCGCCAAGATAGGTGGGCCTTTTAGAGCTGCCAGTACCCAATAGTCCGTGGCAATGTCGACGGAGTCTGTGATCTCTGCTCCGGCCTGTTAATTCCAATATGTATCCCAAACTCTCCTCTCTATCGCAGAGACGCTGTGGGTTTACATACCCCTTGTGTCTGCTTCTCCGCACATTTCTCCACCTCATTCCTGCCCACTGCTTGTCTATTTTCTCACAGAGCCTTTTAGTTCCCTAGTATTTTTCCAGCTCTAGATCTACTGCCAGGTACTTGTAGTAGGGTCAGTACCTGGAGTTGCCGATGCGACCCTAGTCCAACTGGACTTCCTGGTCTAGCTTGACACTAAGATCGGTGACGAGCTGTATTTCTACCTGAAGCTTGTTGCGCTTCGTCCCAATGTCAATTAATGTGCATCCATCGCCCACTTCCTGAAAAGCTACCCTCATTTTGGTTCCTAGCTTCGTTGGTTGTCTATTGAGGGCATACCTCACCTTCTCTCTAAGCGCTTTCCTAGGCAATTTATTTTCATCTAGTGCCAGGATGTCTTTTGGATACCGGTCGGCTCTCATTTGGCCCCCAATTGTTATGCTGGCGTGGCCTGATTCCTGCCGCCACACATACGCCGGAGGGTTGGGCGCTAGGCCCATTGCCGTCTTGATGTCCGTATTCTGCATCCTTACCATGTCCTCGCTTCTGACCCACCCCTAGAGCTCTATTCCATGTAGGCTGCCCAGTTTCCCGGTCGCATCCAGGATATATAGTCTCCTCTGCAGTGTTTCTATCGTCGCTCGTTGCATTATAGCCCATGCACAGTTTGTTGTCAACTTTGCTTTCTTCAGAATCCTAGGTACGTAAGCGCCGGGTGTAATAGTTCACAATCTGGAAATCACCGTGGCTAATTACAAAAACACAAATTATTAAATTTTAAAAAAACATAATTTTCAACATCCGTGCATAATTTTCCCAGGTCGGAAATTAGGCTTTCTGAAGATTTGATAATTATTCGCTGCGTAATCAATTCAGCAAGCAATTCAGAAGTGACAAATTTTTACACCCGGACCTAAATTCTTTCACTATTTCCAGGATTTTAAGATTCAGTTTCCAGTTCTCATTCTTCTCTAACCTTCCTCCGGTTCTGAAAACTATTATTTTTATTTTTAATTAATTCCGAAGGACAATTAAAAGTTTACAATTGTTCCCTCTATTGAATAAATTAATTTTATTTTCTTCAGGAAAAGGTGTGGAAAAAATTAATAAATTAGATGATTTATTATTACTTCTCATCCTTTATGATGACCAGCATTGTAAGTAAAATTTGGTTTAAAAAAATGCAAATTAGGTCAACCGATATTATTAAACGAGAAGTGAAGAGCAGACTAGCCTCAGAAACAAACTTTTTAATCCGTAACAAAACAATTTAATTCTAAAAAAAATCAAAATCAATATGTCTTCATGCTTAACTTTGCGCTAGCAATCAACTGATTGTTCTGATAATGTCGAAAATTATCTTATATTTTGAGCAAACGTGCCCAACTCGAAAAAACGCTCTGTTGGGTGTTGTGCTGCTGGCCAGGTCGAGTGATTATTTGTTCTATCAATGACGTCAATCAGAGTAATAGATATGATAGCACTAAGATTAAGTAATGTTACTCTCAAAATTGAATAAAATTGACAGTCAACAATAATGATATCATGTCAATTATCCTGATTGACGATAGTGCTAGAACAAATCACTCCGCCTGGCCAGCAGCAGAACCCCCAATAGACTTTTCAAGTTGGGTACGTTTGCTCAAGGTATGAGATAATTTTCTACATTCTCCGAACGATCAGCCGATGGCCCGCACAAGATTAACTATGAAGAAATACAGATTTTTATTTTCTTCAGAACAACTAAATTTTTTTTTTCTTAACGATTTAAAAGTTTGTTTCTGATGTTAGTTTGCTCTCAACTCTCGATCAATAATATCCATTGATCTAACTCGCATCTTTGAAATCCAAGGGTAAATGTCTTGTAGAGGTCCCCCCAACGACGTCACCGATGAAACCTGTTGTAGCATTGCCTCTGCGCGCCCCAAATTGTGAATCCTAAACCTCCGTTTGTTAGAAGCGACTATGCCTGGTGTGGTGGGATCAAAAACATCAACTTCACCAAACAATATATCACCACTCTTTGTGTGACCCGGGACCAACAGCGTGGACGCGGTGGTGTCGGGTCCCAAAGACAACACATGTTGATAAAGAAACAGACAAATTTAAGCTCAAGTGATAATTTTTAAAAATTTATAAATCGCGGAAACGAAAGCTAATCGTCTAAACATTTTATGAGAGCTTTGTCTTAACACATGAAAAAAAAATTGTGTTAAAGCTAGTTAAATTAAATTATTATTAAAAATATTTAGAATAAAATAAAATGCGTGTTGAAAATATTGAAATTTCTCGAAGTTATGCTAAAAATATAAAGTCTTTATGATATTTTGTAATAAGTAGAATGATAAATATATATTTGAAAAAAAAATTGGACAAAATTAGGATGAGTCTCGAAGAGGGTTTTTGGAAAAATATTGAGAAACGATTGAGAGGAGGGTAGCATAAAAAATGTTAAATAACTGGGTGGAACAATCCGGCAAAAGAAAGCTTCAAAAATTGTGAAATTTTTATAAATTTTTTCAAAACACCTTCTTAAAATCAATGCTCTATGTAAATAAAAATTTCCAAAATAAATAAACCCATTCGTGAGAATATTGCTAATTTATTAGCAAAAGAGTATACACTCTCAGAAGGTGCAATCATCCACTTTTTTTCGTTTTCGAAATGCCGATTAAAATACATAATTTTTCTGCGCAATTAAAAATTTTTCTTTCGATACTGTGAAATTCCAAATTGACTATGGATGTGATTTCTTTATTTATTGTCATTTTATTCTAAATTCTCGCAGATTCAGTGATAAAAATATACATTATATTTATTCTTTTCATTTTTCTGTTGAAAATCATAATTTTTACATTTTTTTACACGATTTTTTTCTAGGCTGATACCGACTCCGTATGTGAGGGCTTCATTTATGAAAAATCTCAAAAAGATAGAAAAAAATGGAGATAACTGGAGACACTGTACATCCTTAAGACATTAATAACAAAAACAAAATCTCAACAATTTCGTCTATATAATGTCTAATAGCCCTTCGTGAGACCTTCTTAAGGACACATCACTTCAATGAAGAAATTAAAATTGATTCTCAGTACATGTTTACAATCTTAAGCTCTCATACTTGGAAAATATTCTCCATTTCAACCCCGATGTAATAAAAAATTACATAAATATTCAGGTACCTCATATCTTTTCATAGAAAAAACATTAAAATATTCAAAACCCGCCATTTCAATTCAATTTAGTTTTGATTTTTGTCGGTATTCTTGGCGCTCACTACTACCGTCATGGAAGTAGAAATGTCAGTTAATCTAACTCTTCTCCTTCTAGCTACGACAATTACTCTATCAGTTTTTGCCCCGCTGTTCTCTTTTTCCTTTAGTGCAGATTTCTGGGGGTGAGGTTCGTTTGGTTTCACTGATACCTTCAATGGGGAGTCGATCTCTTGGAGAATCGGTCGCGGAGCCTGAAGTGCTTCTAACAATTTGGGGCTTGATTTCAATACTTCCTCGATACTATCGTTGCCCTTTGCACTTTCCGCATAGGTAGGCAATTTAGATTCATTGCGTTTGGTATCGTCCAAAGTACTCAACGTTTTCATGTCTCCCTTCGGTGGAGTTTTACGAGTCACTAAGGGAGCCTCTGGTAATTTATCAACATTTGATTCTCTTTGTACCTCAACTATTTCGGATTTCAGGGAGTTATCATTCGGCATTACATTTTTGAGTGATTTGCAGTCATCGGGGGCAGTGTTTTCCAATTTCTTTCCCACGTTAATTTCAAAAATATGTGTCGTTGGGTCCAACGGTGGCTCGCAAGCCTCCTCATCCGAAGAGTCTCCGAGGATACTGGTCAAATGTACTGACTCGCCTGAAGTATCTTTCTCCGAAATCACCGAAATCAAGTCAACCTTTCCTCTCGTATTCCCATTAATGCTCTCTTTACAATCCTCGACTACTACCAATTGTGGGCTTGGCAATGACTCCAGTTGTTCTTTTTTTCTCATTGGCTCCTCGAAAAACTCTTTATCATTGCTTTGTAATTTTTCAATGAATAACTCTATATTCTCAATTTTTTCCTCTTTCAGAGATTCATCCAAATTCCGGGGCTCTGCTCCATTCTCCTCAGGATGCAAACCTTCCTTCCAAGGGGATAATTTAATTTCACTAGTAGGCGATTGTAATGGAATTGGAGACTTACGAGATGAGCTCGGACTGTCGGGTATCTCGCCTTCTTCTATCTCATCAAAATCAATCTCCATCTTGTTTTCTGCAATGATTTCCTCGGATGGGTTACGCTCTTCAATGATAATTTTCTCATCAGGCGAATTGCGTTCTCTTCGTTCAGAAGATGGAGATTTTGGTCGTTCATTTTTATTCCTGGGTACTTCCCTTTGACGATCGACTGCAATACTCGATAGATTTTTATGTTTTGAGTCATTCATTTCAGCCTTACTGACGTGCTTGTTTTTAGACAACTCCCGAGATTTTCCCGTCTTATCGCTTCTTCCAGTTTCAACCCGACTTCGAGTCTTCTTTTTCATCTCTTCTTTATCTTTATTCTCGTCCTGAATTTTGCCGTTCAATTTATTACCATTTTTTCTATTTAATCTTCGTCGCAGATCCATCCTCCTCACAGGTAGACTCACCTCCTTTCGGATTGGGCGTTTTGAATTCCTGGAATTCTCTCTTCTCCTCTCCCCATACCTGTCATCACTTCCTTTTTTCCCAGAGTGGTATTTATCCTTCTCACTGTCGTATCTACGTGATGGAGATTTGCTTCGTCCCCTGATGATTTTTCTCCTATCCAACGATGGCTGAGAATTTCTCCCCTCGTTTCTCCTGCTTCTGCTCTCTCTGCTCTTTGATCTGCTCCTGGAGCCACTACTTCGAGCCTTTTGATGGCGAGAATTACAGTGAGTGTCTGGCTTATCGAGTCTCGTGGGACTCCCACTTTGGACAGGCACCCCAGGACAACAGTACTCCGCCTCGATTTCCATCCTCCTCTGGTATGTTGATTTAGAATTTTTGTGTCTCTCTACGCCAGGAGATTTTTCCCTTCGACTCTCACTCTCGTCGAATTTTCTTCTCTTACTCTTGTGATTGTCCTTTGGCCTGTGATGATCTGGTTTTTCTGGTGGTTTTGAATCATCGGTTCTCTCGAGACTGTCTGAAGCCCTCTTTCGCAAATTTTCGGCGAATTTCTGGAGGGTCAGTGGAATAAGCCGATACTCGTTCTCTTTCTCCTCTTTATTCTTAAGGGGATCGTCATTTACGACCGCTTCTGGTGCTTTTTCGATGGTTTGGGACTGTTGGGCCTGCTCCTCTGCTGTGCGGAGCTTCTCAGCAGCTTCTGCCTCCTCTCGGGATTCCTGTTCGAGTCTTCTCTTCAGTCTCTCTCCGAAAACTGTCACTGGGATCTTTTCTAGCTGGTAAGGATTCTCAGCATCGTCGGAGTCATTGTCGTTTGAGATGAGTGGGCTCTTGTATTCGGTTTCCCCTTTGTTTATGGTACTGTTGACTTCTTCTTTCTTAATCTCGGTACAAGTGAACTCATCTTTGGGGGGTAAGGAGATTACTGAAGGTCTTGGGATCCTTTTTGGAATTCGGAAATTGGTGTTCCGTCGAAAAGCTGAATTGTCGAGCCTAAAAAAATGAGAAAATTAAATTAAATTAAGACAATTGATTGTTTTAAGGGTATTATCATTTTTTGTCAAGGTCACTAAATATGGTCTAAATATCCGATTTGCGGATTATTAAGCTGGTGTCCGAAATTATAAAAAGAGTTTTTTTGTTGTAAAATTCATCAGCTACAAAAATGGTCTTGCGACATTATCTCCTAAAACCACTCCTTGCATTGAATTTCTTAAATATTCGTAGTTTGTCAAAAATGTTTTTTTCGATGATCAGTCAAAAAAATAATTGTTGAAATTCAATCAATAGCCTCCTGAATCTATCCAAATATCAGGGGAATCGTATCATTCATGGTTGAATGACAGTACCTCGATTATGAAAACAAAAAAATGGTTTTGTCCATTTTGTCTATTTTTGGGGTTAAACTAAAAAATGGATATGAATGAAATTAGGGCTTGAATGCTTGTTTCAATGCATTGTCATTAAAATAGAAAGACAGTGGAAATAATATTACTAATTTTTTACTATAAAAAACATTAAATTTGATCATTTAGCCAACACCAACTCAGCCTTATCTAAATTTCAATTAAATATTGGCCTTGACTAATATCCGATAAACCTTCTACTAAGATGAAAAGAAATAACAAAATTAATGGAAATTTTATCAGAATTATCTATCTCACATTATATTGCTACTTTATTAGTAAAAAAACAAAGGCATCCGCAGAACATGCAATTATCCATTTCTTTTAAGTGCCAAAAGTTTTTGATAGAAATGTTGGAAATTTTTATTTCAATTTTCTCTTTAAAAATATACGCAGGACCATAATATATTTCTGAATCTTGAATAATGGTTATTTATCAATTCATGGAAGAACTCGAGTCATTTAAAATTCCATGCAATTAATTCTGCAGAAGGCCCTATTGAAAATTGTGAAAAAATGGAAAACCACAGAATCGAATGTCAAGAAAAAAAGTTTCTTGTCCAATTTATTCCTAAATCATCGATTCGGAGGAATTGGAACGATTATCGTGATGCAGGTGTCTTCAATAAAAAAAACGAGGTTTGTCTTAATTGCCTAGAGTGTTTGATAAATAAATATCCCTAATTAATTTTATCCTATTAAATTCAACTTACTGCTGACGAAGGTCTGCAATCATTCTATCCTTCCTCGCAATTTCCACTTTTGCTGTTTTATGCAAAGATGATATATTAGCCTCCAATGACTTGGAGTATTTAGTCGTCTTCTCCAATTCGCCACTGAGCTCCTCAATTTTCTTCTGCAACTCTGCATTTTCCTCTTGCAACTGTTTGACTGCTTCGGGTACCTGGAAATAATGGAAAAATGTGCACTACTTGTCGTATTCTTAGTTCCCGCGAAAACTGGTATAACCTCAAAGTTTTGTTCCTTACAATGTCCGATTTGTCTTCATCCAAGTGGTCCAAATCTCCATAAATATCTATCTCTTCATCCATTCCTTTGGCTTTATTCGCACTTATTTGGAGGGTTCTCCGGTGAATTTCGCCTATTATCTATGATTTCTTCTCCTCGATGAGTGGGCCATCGAATTGGAATCTGTTGTACTAGACCCAGCTGGCAGATCAACGAGACATTCAAAACTATTGACAGTAAAGTTTCTAGAATGACGTGCTTTTAAAATTGTTAATTATCATCCTCGATGCGAAGTCGATAAACATATCTTCGTTTTATTTTTATTTTCATTATAAAAATTAGAGGCTCCGATATGTGGATATCAAAAAACTGTTGATCGTACTGGAGGTCGATAATTTAGGGATTCATCATCGATATCTCCAATACGTCCACTTTTGTGCCACACATGCATATCTATTTTAAATGCTTCACCTTCAGGCAATTTAATTAAAAAATCAAAATAAAAAAATACAATTAATATATTAATTAATTAAAGATTAATAAGTCGATGTCTAACAATATCAATATCGAAAATTTTGTAAAAAATCAAAATTCCTAGTAGTAAAATTTCTAGTATAGTAAAAATAGATCGGTGACAAAAAACATTACCATTCTTTTTCAATGAAGAGATAATTTTTCTTTCTTTAAATCTCAAAAATTGAGAGAATGTTTTGAGGTACAACAGATGCCTTGTTCGCATAGCAATTTGCAAATAGTCATTGTTTCATTTGATAGTCCGAACAGGGCCAAGATCAATTATTATAATCCACTGACTTTCGATAAAGACTTGGCCAGTAAGTTAAAACATTAGCCAGGTGGTCAGATGAGATGATTCCGCTCAATTTGAGATTGAGTTTCTATGAATATTTCTAAATCTGGGCGACTTGGAGAAATTTTCTTAATGAGCTTTTCTGTAGGGAGAAATGGAAAGGAACGAAGAAGTTACAATGAAAATTCTACCATTTTGCTACTTTTTCAAGATTCAATGAAAACTAATGGCTGGAAGGTATTGATGCATTTCGTTTTACCACTCCATTACAGGAATATACAGTTCATGAAATTATTCATTCTTCTAGATAGACAAGGAACTGACAGAATAATGACAATAGAATTGACAATAACAGATATCCTTCCTTTGGGATCCAAAATTTACTCAGAATGATTTTCGATGTGACTGAATTGGAGAATTCATTTCTGATTGATAGCCACGGGTTTATTGGCACTTATTGTAAGTGAAATCAGGGTCTTCCTCATCAAAGAATACATTTTTTAAGCATAAGAAGTAAAAAGAACGATTCGCGGTTCTTTTAAAAAAAAAAAATCGAATAATTTCTCGGAGGTTTCAGAAAATTATAAAAATTCCTACAGTTTTCTAAAATAGTTAAGAAAACCGAACATTTTCTCAAGGTCATCTTGAATCCTCTTGAAAAGTCGAGAAATAATCGGATTCTGATTAAATACAGTAAACAATACAGAAATTTCTGAAAAAAATTCGAAAACCTTCCGGAGATATGTAGTAATTTCGTAAGTATCGAGGAGGTACAAGGAAGGGTTTTTTGTATTGTAAAAACCTCACAGCTTTCTAAAATAATTTGAAATAGAACAATTTTAGTTTGTAAATTTCATAAAATTTGGATTCTTCTAATTTTTGCAACTTTTTCCAGAAAACTCGAAAGCATTCTTCTTTCCTTTTTTTGAAAATGCATTGATTGAATTTTCCGCAACTTTGTCAAAGACTGAAGAAGGTTCTTTCATTCAGTAGAAATTCCAAGAATTATCTTTGAAGTTCGAGAATGTTTCAGAAGCTCCTAATCAACCTGATAATTTTTTAATCAACCTGATAATTCTGCATCATATGATTACAGAACTCGCCTTCGGCTCGCCCTGTAACCTCATATTCGCCAGAAAAGTTCTTCACGACCTAGTATCAAAATATACTATTAGATTGTCTTGTTTTGAATTTTTTAAAATTAAAATTAAATTTTCAAAGTTTCTTGGCTTCTGTGTTCAATAGGCGAGTTGTTATATGTATACTCAACAAATATTGTCTATTTATTGGACGCTGATTTTTCCTTATTCTAGGAGGTATTAGAAGGGAAGGATTTGGAGTAAAAGAAGAAGCGAATGTTTATATAGAATAAAAATAACTTTATTTTCATATAGCAGAAGTTAAATTATCAAAATAATTTACAGGTTTATATTATTCCGACTATAGTGGTATATTTTTCACATCTTAATAATTTTTTCAACAAAAAAATATGAATCACTTGATTCATATGGAATTAAATATAATAAATAGATAATAAATTGATCAAGTATTTATCAGTCTGATAAAGTTCCATCCAATGAATTTACATAATCGTTGGAAAGACTAGTCGTTTAATCAACTTCTTCAATGGTAGGTCCCGATGATTGGTTCCCACTCTGACGGAACTGGCCTCCACAATCCTGAGGCATCTGTTGTCCACCCGCTCCTTGATGAATCTTGCTCATGATGGGTGAGCACAGCTTGTGTACCTCCTGCAGTTTGTGACTGAACTCCTCCTTTTCAGCTAGTGTATTACTATCCAGCCACTGGATAGTTTCATCACAAAGTCTCCTGACGCTGTCCTTATCCTCTTCACTCAGACGTGATCCGCTGTCCTCAACCGCCTGCTTAACCGAGAAGACATAGGACTCGAGTTGA
>JAPYZN010002104.1:0-13077 GCA_030522865.1 Psyttalia lounsburyi
ACCAGAGATTAACCGCCGATTCACTAGCCATCGACCGTGTGAACAATTCGATACCCTATCGAATCGCTATTAATTCACTATCGAACGATCTGCCAGGGAACCCGAAGGAAGGAAATTATTGTAATAACCCCAAAAATCAAATGTGGAAATTTCATAACTTTTCAACGTGGCATATGACTCTTAAAAACTTTTTCCGACACTTTTTATTAATTTTGTATTCTCTCCGTATAATTAAATACAGGTTGAAAGCCGCCCAGTAGATGTCGAATACATTCGCCTGCTTCACGATCTCTACGCAGACAATTTTCCAGGCCACATTTATCGAGGCTATACGATTGTGGGTGGGACAAAGTCCCCGAAGAGGCCGCGCAAAATCGAGCGCAACTCAGGGCCAAAGCGATCAGTTTGCTTCGTCTTCTCAGGACTGGGTTCCCAGTGGCCAGGCATGGCTAAGTCTCTACTTCCTTTTCCAGTCTTCGCAAATGCCATGAAGAAATGTGATAGAGCTCTGAGACCACTTGGAGTCGACATCTACGACATTCTGATCAATCCCAGAGAATCGATTTTGCAGGAACTTTCGATGTCCTCGATTGGAGTAGTTGCAGTACAAATTGGTCTAGTCGATATGCTAGCATCCTTAAAAATAGTTCCCGATTTCATTATCGGGCTTTCCCTCGGAGAACTAGGATGTGCGTATGCAGACGGCTCTTTGACTGCGGAGCAGACCGTTCTGGCGGCATATTCGTTAGGTCTAGTTCTATCAAATGAAAAGAAAATCGAGTGCTCAATGGCTGCGGTCAACCTTAATCCAGAAGCTCTAAAAAAACTCTGTCCACCAAAAATAGAAGTAGTTTACCACTCCAGCTCTGGAAGTTCAAGCATAATTGGTCCCACAGAATCGATGGAATCTTTTCTAGCAACACTCGAAGCAGCGAACATTATTGTTCAAAGCGTTCCCTGCAGTACTATTGCTCATCACAAGAACTACACGATGAGCTTGGGCCCCAAACTTTTGGCACATCTGAAAAAAGTGATACCAGAGCCTAAACCCAGGAGTTCTAAATGGCTCAGCACATCAGTACCTGAATCGCAGTGGAACTCACCTCAGGCAAAAGTATTTTCGGCTGAATATCAAACCAATAATTTTCTCTCGCCTATTCTCTTTGCAGAAGCATGTACACACATTCCCAAGAATACTCTTATTCTCGAAATTGGGCCCTCTGGGATACTTCAAGACATTTTAACGAAATCTATCAATCCTGAGGGAATTAATATGACGCTCATGCAAAACCACTATGAGGACAATTCTGGAGTCTTTCTTCAGTCCATTGGAAAACTTTACGCTCTTGGCTTGCAGCCAGTAATCAGTAATTTATATCCTGAGGTCAGATTCCCAGTCTCCAGAGGAACTCCGATGATATCTCCTCTTATCAAGTGGGATCACGCTGAAGACTGGTACGTAACGTGCTACCACCAGCAGAATAAAATCACCTCTGCAGAGCGAATGATCGAGGTGTCACTTAATGATGAACAGTTTGATTATATGGACGGTCATGTTATTGATGGGAGAAATCTCTTGCCTGGTATCGGATACTTAGCGATGGTCTGGGAGAGTGTGGCAATGCGTAGAGGATTTTTGTCTACAGAAGTTCCAATTATTTTTGAAGATGTCAAGTTCTTGAGAGCTACTACGGTTTCAAAAGAAATAGTGAAGCTCATTGTTATGATCCAAAAAGGTGAGATCATTATCTAAACATTTTAGTTATAAATCAGGCGAATGGTTCAGGGTTCGAGGGACTATCATTTACCCCAAAGTAGATGTTAAATCGATTAAATTCGATAATAATTCAATGACTTGAATATAAATATTCCGTGGTAAAATGAGAATTGCCTCTAAAGCCTAAAAATACTGAATGCTCCCATTCAGTGATTTCTCCCTTTCAGTGATTTCTCCCTTTCAGAATTGAATGAATTCCGAATTCATCCAGAAGAAAAAATATGTGGTCAATATGAATATATTCCTGCAAAATAACTATCGCTTGCACTAGCTTTTTCTATCGAACTTCCCTTCTTTGTAAAGCAACCAAGAAATATTATTTCTTTTAAAAAACAACAAAAATTCTTTCAATCCGTAACATCCTCTTCCGCCGGAAGAGCATCAATTCTTTTTTCTAAAATTTACCATAAATTGATTGCATATTTATGGGATGTTCTCTGCTCAAGAAATTGTTATCATAATATCCTATCAATTGTTCCTTAATCTTCCTTATCTCCGGAATCTTCTTTAATTCCAGGAACTGGTAGATTCGAAATAATAGAAGGAGGTGTAGCAGTGGTAACGGGAGTAGTTCGTGACACAATGAATATCCAATCGGAACAAATAAAGTGCTCAATTTCAAACGACGATCGACCTGAAGAAATGACCGCTAAAGACATATACAAGGAGCTCCGATTACGTGGATATCAGTACTCTGGGGTATTCAGGTCTATCGAGAGTGCTACTACAGATGGCACGAAAGGAACAATCCGTTGGAATGCCAATTGGGTAGCTTTTATAGACAATATGCTGCAGATGAGTCTTCTGGGGCTTGATTGTAGGAATCTCCTCGTGCCCACGAATATTCAGAAACTCGTAATTGATACTAAAGAACATTCTCGATTGATTCGCTCCATGCCAAATGGCAAACAAGGTAATTAGTTTATCATAAAATGATCCCTCAATCCTGTAAAAATTGTAGCTCATTCATGGTTCTATTTTTCCGATTAGAATTTAAAGTTTACGTCTGCAAAGAACATGACTCGATTGTTTCTGGGGGAATTCAAATACGTGGATTACAGGCGAGGGCGATCTCACGAAGAAAGCCAGCAGGACAACCCGTCTTAGAGACTTATCAATTTGTAGCTCACCAAGATCATGCGGAAGTCACCTTTAAAGAAGGTGTTCAGTTGGCAATCCATCTTGCCCTCGAGAATCACACCAGCATCAAAGTAAAGACACTAGAGCCCTTGGAAATGGGGGAAAAATATCCTATCGATGAGCTCTTTTCTGTTCACATAGCAGACACCTTAGCAAACCTGCCGATGATTCAACCAGACTTGAATATAGTTACACCCGAGAATCCATTTGATGAAGAAGAATTACCGAAAAACCTGCAAATTACAGAGCCCAAGAAATTGACACAGGAAACCAATGCTCTGTTATTAGCTGGTCGTAATCTTCTGACGGTTCAAGAAAGTCACACATTGAGTAATCTCTTGTTAGCTTTGAGAGATGGAGCATTCATCCTTTCACTCGAGTCCTCATGTCCTGAAGACATTGTACTGTCAACAAAGAAACACGGACTTGAGATAGTTTTTGACAAAGTCGTCGATGGCTCTCGATTATTCCTTCTTCGGAAAATCGATAATCTATCGAAGAATAGCATCACCATTCAGGTGAGCAATAAAGACTTCACCTGGATCGATAAACTGAAAGAAGCGCAGACGACAGTATTTGAGAATGAAAATGCTGAATCTTCAAGAATTCTCCTGATAAGTGATAAAACATTCGAAAATGGTCTTTTAGGTCTGGTTAATTGTCTTCGAAGGGAACCCGGTGGCGAGGTGATTCGAGGGGTAGTAATTCAGGATCCAGAAGCTCCGGACTTTTCACTTTTACATCCTCTTTATGCGAACCAATTGAAGCTTGATCTTGCAATTAATGTCTTGAGACCAGAATGTACTTGGGGATCATATAGACATCTTCCGCTTCCACCCCTTTCCCCACGTCCTATTCATCATGCGTGGGCAAATCAACTTGTAAAGGGTGATCTTACTTCATTCCGCTGGATCGAAGGGCCAATCACACCAGACTCCAAGAATTCCAAATTAGTTAAAGTAGTTTACTCATCACTGAACTTCAAGGATGTCATGCTGGCCACCGGGAAACTTTCTGCTGAAAATTTTGTCAAGTCTAGGCGCGAAGAAGAGGGTATTATTGGATTTGAGTTTGCTGGAATCACTGCGAGTGGTTCTAGAGTCATGGGTATCACAGCGTCTCGGGCTATAACAAATATTCTACCTTACGACTCAAAAGTTACATGGCCTATACCTGACTCTTGGACTCTGGAGGAGGCAGCTACTGCACCATGTGTATATGCCACTTGTTGTTGTGCTCTTTATATGCCTGGACAAATGAAGCGAGGGGACAAAGTTCTAATTCACGCGGGATCTGGTGGCATTGGACAGGCCGCTATCAATCTTGCCCTTTGGACTGGGTGTGAAGTTTTTACGACTGTTGGTACTCCGGAGAAGAGATCATTCATTCGAAAGACATTCCCCCAGATTTCCGATGATCATATTGGCAATTCTAGAGACACAAGTTTTGAACAATTGATATTGGAGCAGACTAAGGGAAAAGGTGTTGACATTGTTCTAAATTCACTTGCTGATGATAAACTTCAGGCATCGATTAGATGTCTAGCTGAGGGTGGACGGTTTTTGGAGATTGGAAAATTTGATATGGTTAATAATAGTCCTATAGGAATGTCTGTCTTTTCGAAAGGAATCAGTTTTCACGGAATATTGGTGGACAAAATGTTTGAGACTTCAGAAGAGAAAGCACAGGAATTACATAGACTGATGCTTGAATTGCTCAATGCGGGTGCTATCAAACCTCTCAATGTTACCATCTTCTCTAGGAATGAAATTGAAACTGCCTTCAGGTACATGGCTTCTGGCAAACATATCGGAAAGGTCAGGGGAATGTTATATTTATAGTACAGACATATGAAATTCAATTTCAGACAGGTAATTCTTGAATTAATGAAACTGATCGCATACTTTATCACTTTCAGATCACGATTAAAATTCAAGATGAGAATAGCTTAGGGACTCCAATTCCAGCTCTGCCACGCTACTACTGCCGGGACGACGGTTCTTACATAATTGTAGGCGGTCTCGGAGGATTTGGTCTGGAGTTAGCCGACTGGATGGTTCTCAGAGGTGCTAAACACATGGTTCTCACATCACGATCAGGTGTAAAGAACGGTTACCAACGCTTACGAATCAAGATATGGGAGAGTTACGGTGTCAAAGTTACCGTTGTCGTCGGAAAGGAGGCATCCGATCCAAACGACTGCGAAGATATACTTTCAATAGCATCGCAAGACGCTCCCGTGTATGGGATTTTCAATCTGGCTGTTGTCCTCAAGGATAGCCTATTTGAAAATCAAACAATGGATACCTTTGCCGAGTCTTTTAAGGCCAAAGCCTGGAGTACAAGAAACCTTGACAAACTCTCGCGAAAGTTGTGTCCAAACCTCCGGTATTTCGTTGTCTTTTCGTCAGTCTCCTGTGGACGTGGTAATACAGGACAAACTAACTATGGAATGTCGAATTCAGTTATGGAGAGAATTTGTGAGAGGCGAGCTGCAGAGGGGCTTCCAGCACTTGCGATCCAGTGGGGAGCGATTGGCGACGTCGGTCTAGTTGCAGACATGCAGGATAACAACAAAGAACTTGTGATTGGAGGAACTCTTCAGCAGAGGATCATATCCTGCCTCCAAGAACTAGATGGATTCCTCAATCAGAGTTCGCCAATTGTGGCAAGCATGGTCGTTGCTGAAAAAAAAGCTGGAATCTGTGGTCCCGTTGATATTGTCAATACTGTACTTGATATAATGAGTCTCAGGGACTTGAAGTCAATCGGAGTTCATACACCACTAGCTGAACTTGGAATGGACTCGATGATGGCGGTGGAAATCAAGCAAACATTGGAGCGTGAATTTGAGATATTTTTGACTGCTCAGGACATTCGAGGTCTCAACTTTGCAAAGCTGATTGAAATGAATTCAAAGAATGACGAGAAGAAAAAAAAACGTGGCCCCGTTGCTGCAGAAGAAGTTCTCATAGGATTGGGATTACTAGTTAAGTTGGTAGGGAATAACGAGACAATAAGTCAAGTGTATTTGGAGCTGCCTACCAAAGCCGAACGTGGACGTCCAGAAGTGTTCTTCATTCCAGGGATTGAGGGTTGTGGTGATGTATTCAAGAATTTGTCGAAGAATATTGAAGCACCTGCTATTTGTCTACAATTTGCTAGCAAAGATACACGATATCTTTCCATCCAGGATATCGCTTTGAAGTTTAAACCTGTAAGTCTTTAGTTCCACATAGTTATATAGATATTTTATTCTTACTAAACAGTAGGCATCCTTGATTAAGACTATTTTCAATCCAGGCAGAACGATTTTTTTGTTGCTACATGTTTGTTAACTTCTACTTGCATTTGTACCAGCATTGAAAATAGTAGGAACTTTTTCATTTATACAAGTCCAGTTGAATCCTCATTGTTACGGTGAACATTCAATTTTAAATACTAAAAAAACTTTTTTTCTGAGTGCCTCAAGTATTTGATGGAAGATTCTGGTGATTTTGGTTCAATTTCTTCTTGATGTACAAAGAAAGTATAGGCAAAAACACGTGATTTTCATTTTTGTATGATGTCAGCTTGTCGTTTAAAAAGAAATTTAATAATTCTAAATGTCTTACCATTGTTTTCATGGAAGTACAGCACGTCATCGAGAAAAATTTGAGTGGAAAAAATTTCCTCATCATTGGTTACTCATTTGGATCGCTTATTGCCATCGAACTGGTGAGATTACTAGAAGCTGATGGCCTCACTGTTGAACTAATCCTCATCGATGGATCTATCGAGTGGCTGAAGGGCGTCAGAAATCAGCAAATGCCATCGAAAACCGACGAAGAACTCCAAACCAATATTCTCCTTACAATGGTTGATATTGTTGCACCGGTATTGAGTGCACAGTTGTTCGTAGAATTCGAAAAGTGCAAATCTTGGGAGGAGAAATTAGACGCATTGATGGAGTGCGCTCCACCAGATAACTTTGGATTGTCGATTGAAAATCGTAGAAATATGTGTACATCTATTTACCATCGTCTGATGGCATTGGATAATTATGATACGTCCAGTTCACCACCTATTCAATCACCAATCATTCTTTTGAAATCAACGTCCAGTGCTTTGAAGTATCTCTCGGAGGACTATGGACTTGGCAAGGTTAGTCCATAAACCATTTGATTTGCCAAAATTTTTTGATTATTTTTTCAAAATAAACGAATATTATATGCATTTGTTCAGGTCACAAACAGAAAAGTAGAAGTCTATTCGATTGAAGGAAATCACCTAACGATTCTCGACAATCCGGAAGTAGCAAGAATAATCAACGAAAGATCCTCTTGAAGATTCAGGAAAAGGCGAACTCAGCATCATCGAGAGTGATAAGATAATCACACTAGTACCGAAATCGAATCATTTTAAATCACTCAGTTAAAGTAAGAACCTGTGCCTCGCCGCTTAAGTAACTTCATAGAAATAGTTAAAATTATATTAAGTATAAACTAAATATTAAGGATTACTTCAACAAGATCACATTTTCCTCTCAGAGAAGACTTCATCCAAATTATATACGGAAAAGGTCAAGTAAACAAACTCCCTCCACACCCATTTCATAATTAATTTAACATCGTGTGTCCCATGCATTTTGTTGTGGATTTTTTTTCTCAACGCCAAATATTAATTTCAAGAAAGTCTATTACGATATAATCTTTTCTTTTTTTAAATTACGTTTGGAGAATCTATTTTGCGAAGTTATTGAGTTATGGCACCAAGCATTTACGTCAATTCTGCATTTCATAGTAATAGTTCTATCTCTGTTCATCATCAAATAAAATACTTGCAAATTTTTCTGATTGACAAATTATTGTCTCGCACCCATCCTCTCCTAATTTTGTACAACAGTTGGCCAGGTTCAGATCATCAGCGCCTCTTTTGAAATGCTTAAAAGGACAATTGAAAATAACTAGAGAGATAACGATTCAGCTATTATTTTCTTTAATGAAATAAAATGTTCAGGTTCTTCATATTTTCCAACCCAACAATTTAAAAAAATTAGTATATTATGCATTCAGCCTTGTTCATAAAACGCACCACACATCCAATAATTATAATCATATTGCAACTCTCTTATACTTCAGAAGTATTCAATTATTCATAACTTTTTCCTACTTTGTTAAAAATGAAAGGAAATACTCATTTATATCGCACGCAGCAGTCAATAGAAATGAGTTTCAATGTCTCTCATCACGTTCAAATTTATTGTAATCATGAATCAACAACGTTCATAGAGAATAGTATGATTTATGATTCGCTCACACTCCCCTCAAGATTCATTCTTAATTAAGGTCTACGAAACGAGAAAACTTTTAGAAAAAATTTCAAAGATCCATGAGCTCCAATTCAACGTTATTGGACGAATATGATCGGTTTAAATCTGGAATTTGTTCATTGTTGTTGTCGATATTGTTATTGTTATCATCCTCCTCGGCAGTAGACGTAGAAGGTTCAGCTGGGGGCTGCTGACTAAGAGGCAACCTTAGATGTCTGCTTGGAGGCTCCCACAGTACTAAAGCCATGGAGGGCCGCTCTCTGTAATAGAATATCTGTCGTTACGTCATCTCATTTTTAAGTAGCTTTATTTTCGGTTGTTATTGCACTTTCAACCGTCGGTTGAACTAAAAATATTATGAAAAAGTGAATGAGAGCATTTTGATGAAATGGTAGTCTCTGGTCCTTTCCCCAAAACAGTTCTAGAAAGGGCCTGTTCTATAAATGAATGACAGCAGAGAAATTCACAACAAAAGCCCAAATATACATAATTAAGTATAAGATACAAAAATAGACCATATTTTAATTGATTGTTTCCCCTCATTTTTCGCTCTCTTACTATCCATAACTTGGCTACTGAATTAACAAAAAACGGACAAATTTTACTCACAATTTTGATAAAAGGGATGCAGGCAGAAGAGGCTCGTTTTGAAGTCTCTTGAGCTCTTCAGAGATAACCAGTCTCGGGTGCATACTTTTACCATCTTCCAGATTTATTGGAGCGGGATCTACGTCAATTTCAACATCTGTTGTACTGGTGGACGGTTGAGATGATGGACAAGCTGATGACGTTGATGGTATAGGAGTCGGAGGATAATTGGGACTTATGTGCATGTCTCTGAAGTGAGCTGCCATCTTTTCTTCTGAGATGAATTGTTTCGTTGGTCTCCTGAAAGCCAAGACAATGAATCTTTATTTGATGGATTGAACTTATAGGGACGTAAGGAATCGAGTCTACTTGCATAGGAAATTTGTGTTACTGCCAACGAACAACTCATCATCAAAAGGTGATTAGCACGAGGTGTCTATCGAAGGGATAGAAATATTTTGAGGCAAAGAAAAATGAAAGCGGTTTTTCTCGTGTTACAGAAATTGTTATAGTAATCATCATAATAATTTAATTATTAACCATGACATACTTTGTATATTTTCATTTACTTTTGTTTATCTTTATCAACCTGGGCAAAACAACTCGGAGAATGAACCTTGAAAATATACAGAATAACAGATTCGGTGATATATTGAAAATATAGATAAGAACAAATAGAAATCATTTAATTGGAAATAATGTGCAAAGATATATAATCAAATTTATGAATAAAATTAACATCTCTATCGTAATTTCTTCCGTTTAAATTACTAATTGCGGCCACTATACTTGGTCATAGTTAGCCAACGACGAAGAAATTTGAAAAATCCATAACCAAAATCTTCAGTTCAATGGAAATTACAGAACGTGTTGAATATACTGTAAAGAAATTGAAAAACTAATTTGATTTGCAACGAAAACTTACGTTTCTACCACATCTGGAACGGTTAGTTTTCTCTTCTGATGAACCATCGGTCCGCAAATAGGTTGTTGTCGTTCCCCAGTAAATCTAACTAATTGAGACTGTTGAAGACTTGGTACACTCCACGGCATGTACATAGGAGGTACTTGTGGTACCTGGTCCCAATTGCCTGGCTGTTGCTGTGGGTTCTGCTGGCCCATCATGTGCTGGAATATTGAGGGGGGTGTGTGAAGGTGTCCTCCACCTATCGTCGACTGCACTGGAGGAGAAATCACTGGATACTGCGTAGGAATTGCCATCGGAGCGAATATTTAACTTTCAATTGGTTAATCCTGCGACAATGGAAGTTATACTCAATTTCGGATGAATGAATAATCAATTGTCCGATCAATAGCTGATTAATTTATTCTTTAATAATAATAATTTTCTGTCATTCAATTTTTCATTCAATTATTTTAATGAGATTATTAATTTTGGTGTTTCGATGCAAAAATAAAATTATTAGTGATGTTAGTTGAATCGTAGGGAGCAGTCGGATGCAATGATTTGTCTTTTTCTCCAATATTTAATACCAAATCTCCCTATGTAGGAAATAAAACTTCGAAACGGGAGTATATGGACCTGCCTACTCAGTAAGTAGGCCATAAAAAACACTCTCGTGATCATACAACGAATATGCCATGCAACAAAAATTTAGAGCTTGCTTCGAGATCACATTTTTCTCTTTATGCAGGCATAAAAAATCTAAACAAAACATTATAATTAATTCCACTGAAATACTCAGTCCAAGATCGTAAACTGCGAGTGATCAAATTATTCACGAGCCACATTACCGATTTATGGGATAACAGAACGCCATTGTTTTCTCAAATATACTAAACAAAATTCCTGCTCAAAGCTGTTTATATTTATCAACATTAGAGCACATTCATCTTCATCATTACCTCCTCGAGATTAAGGTGCTTCGATTGTAAAAGGTAACTATAACTTTTGTCAACAAATTTATTCAAAAATTGAAAAGATAAGACAAGCTTTCTGGTACTGTCGAAGAAAAAAATAAATAATTTACATCAGACAATGGGATTTTAGAGAGTTGGGATTTAACTCTCAGTGATTCAACAAACAGTCTCAGTCAATTGAGTCTAGTACTATTAATATTGATATTATAAAGAGAATTATTCAATGGATACCTACAGAAACTGAACCTTGTCTTTCCAACCTTACACACCTAACTTGATTTTAATTAGAAGCTTAGTCTCCTCGAACTTTTCTTGTAGTACAAAATTAATAAAATATTAGGTGAGCAGACGCTAACCTCTAGGGTACAATTAAATCAACTAATTTATGGTAAAAATGATAAAGTCGGAGGTTAAACATGAAATAAATGATTTACCGATGCAAAATCGCCAATTGATGTGAGTTATGCCAAAAAACTTCGTCCACGGAATGCACTCAATGGCAGAACAACATCGAAGGTACTTCACTATTCCAGAAAATACAATTTTCTTGAGAGACCTTTTTTCACACTGTGTATTCCTTCCAAGCTCACAATATCCCCCTTATTCAAATGTAATGACAGTAAATCTAAAAAATGGGTCAGGAGAAATTGTTACTTTCACTCAACTCAATGTTTATCCTCTTTTTGTTTTCAAGAATTTTAGGACCTCCAAGGATTTATCCGTGTTTACGTCGTGAGCCGCTGTATATATACGAATGACAGGGGGCCGAGGTGGGAACACTGCAAAAAAAGTTCATGCAGCCAATATGAAGGCTGATACGCATGCGATGAGACGACAAACGCCAGAACCTGCTAGAATGATCGAATACATGAATTGAGGTAAAGACAATTGTGAATTATTCAGCCCAGGCGTTTAAGAAAAACAACTTCATTTTTCGGAAAAAATGTATTATTATATAGTAAATACACAAGAATAGTTGTAACAATTTTCTGCGATTCAAATATTTTTTATTGCAAATTACAATCAATGGAAAAAAAAATCCTACTCGTTACTCAAAAGTACTCACAGCTTTTGAAAATCTATATTTAATTTTTTTCATTATTTGGTTTTGCTCTGGTAATCGAACGTTCAAGTCACTATTTTTTTTTTCAAAGTAATTAATAGTCGATCAATTAAAGTCCATCATCAATTTAAAAAACTAAATTTGATGTCCTTAAAGCTGCGTTGCTTGCCAATGAAAAGTTTGGAATCGTTAATTTTTTTTATTTTCTGTGTGATATTCATAGATTCTAAGTCGAAAATTCAAAAAATTCTTTTTTTATGTACAGACACCGAAAAATATTTGAGCTCATCATCTGGCAGAGTCACAGTCTGCATCAGATTCTTCATCCAGGAGCGTAAATAATAATAAATTATTACAAGGGAAAATTGCCCTTTGGATCGAATTTGAGCCAACCTGAACCGATGACCGTATACCTATTTCACCTAGCGTTGCCCTTTCATCATTAATCTGAATTACTCGTCATTGAAAAAAATCGCTGCAAAATTAATTTCCATTTTGCAATATATGCTAGACGGCGCAGGCAAGAATTCTGAAAAAAATCAATCTATTGTCGAAAGGTATTAAAAGCTTTGAGAAGTTTTCTTTAACGACTTTACAATTATTGAATCTGGTAGAACAAATTCCAACAAAAACGACCAAAATCAGGTGATCAACGTGGATTGATTTCTACTTTGCCACACTAGTTCAGAATTGGGCCTGCTCAATTTTGGTTCAGACAATAATGAACAATCATTCATTAACATTTATGGAGCGTTCTATCATGTGCCCCTGACGAGGTGCGTCTCTTCTGTCGTTTAACCCTTACAGGGTATTAGGAAATTTAGCCCTCGTGAGTACTGAAAGTAGCCTGTTCTGTAGAAAAACTACGATTTTCAGTCGGAAATGACCCAAGCCTGCTTCATGCCTGGATTGGATACTATTTATATGGATACATTTTATTTTATTTATATGAATATGATATTTTATTTATATGAATATGAATTATTTATATGAATATTTTATTATATGAATATTTTATTCACATGAATATATTTATATTTTATTTATATGATATGAATATGATATGATCATACCTAATTGGGAATGCCTGAAAGTGAGGCCAGAGAGCTCGGAATTCCCACATTTGAGAAAAAATCGATATTCGATTTTCGGGATGATTTCCCTCATCGGAAATCGAGTTAAGGATGTCCAAGTACTACATCAAATTTTTCTTGGAATAAATCCCTTTCGGAGATTATAGAGTAGGGTTAAATATTAATTTTAAGCGCAATTTCGACCTCAGTTTCCGGGCATTTATTAGAGAAAAATTTTTTTGAA
>JAPYZN010002105.1:0-13076 GCA_030522865.1 Psyttalia lounsburyi
GTGACGGCCCTAGGAAAAGGAAGAAACTTCCCATATGTGAATAGTGATAGGCACTATTCACATAGTTAGATCATCCAGGATTAATGCTGAGGATGGTCTCACTTCGAAACGTCACATTTGCAAAAAAAATATGCAATTTGCGGCCCCGTAGATTCTCCTGTCCGTTAAAAATTTTAGTATAATGAAATCGAATATGTGAATCGTTACGTATTATTTTAATTTCGAACTGATTCTGCAGGCACGCGTGATAAAAATAATAAATAATCTAGTGTAGGCTCTGAGGAACTTTATTGAAATCCAACTGAAAAATTTATTTCTTGGGCCATCTCTGAAAGACAATAGCTTAAAAACTATAATGACCAAATTTTTAATACTTTTATAGAAAAATCCATGAAAAAATTAAAGCTCGTTCACGGAATGAATGATTTTTTTTTATGGAGTTTTGATAAAATTCCAATAAAAATTCAAATTCGGTTTCAGGTAGAGTTTACCCCGAATTTAACATAATTTAGTCAAGCTTGTGTCACAATCCAACCCACATTTCAAAACTTGAATGAATTGGAGCACAAACGGGATTGAGGTAACATAGATTAAAGTCAAACAGTTGTTGAATTATATCTACAATAATATGACTTTTTGAATAATTTTTCTGTATTGCTTCTCACGATTTCTCCTTTGGCAATTGGTATTGCAAACTCCCCAATGCGAAAATTGCAACAAAAAAGATAATCTTTTTGCTGAGCTGTTACAATGGGGCATTTTCTCAGTGTGATAGGCATAATTGTTTAGACGATCTAATCCAATAACCATTCTGTAAACGATATTTCCCACTGATCTATCTATCGCGTATGCCCATCAGAACCAAATAACTGTCAGTGATTGTTTTTATTTTTTAGCCCTAAATTCATAATTGGTTACAGCTCATTAATAGACAGGGGAAAATGGGCCATGAAATTTTCGAATATGGATGAAATCCCGTTCTATCAGATAAATACAACGACCATAAAGTCTAGCTCGAAGTTTATGAAATACCTTAAGACAACTTAAAGACACTAGTTCTTACAGCGTGGTAGTGATGATTCTTGCAGCTCGATTCATTCTCATCCCCAGGTTTATCTGACGTTTGTTGGAGTGATGTGTGGGTTAGTGGCATCAGAGGCTCCCGTCAATGGCATAAAGCCCTCGAACTTTCTTGGTGGTGCTGAGCAGCACGCCTCCTTCAGTTTTATTCGTCCAGGCTTAACCCAAACTTCTTATTCCTTCAATGGCCCCAGCTCTCATCAGGCATTCACTTCAAGCATTGGAAATCCACATCTTGCGCAGAAAGTTCTTCCAAATGTTGCGCAAGCCCTAGCTTACAGAAATCCAGGACTCGGTAATTTGGGTTAATTTATCTATTATCTCCAGGCCCACCAAGTGGCGTAATCAAATTGTCGATGATTAAGACCGGACACTCCTTCATTCTGTATGTGACGGGAATCCCCTTCTGTGTTACAGGCTATTTTTCAACATCACCCGTATCTTCCGCATACGCATCATCACCCTACGCGTCAACGATTACTCAACAGGCCTCCCCGCCGTCTTTATCTTATCAACAACCCCAATTGGATCCGGCAACACTCGCTTACTATCAAGCTCAACAATTTTCACCGAATTCCCACTTGCAAACTCAATCCGAGGGCTATCAGGCACAGCTGAATCAGCTTTTGGCCCA
This sequence comes from Psyttalia lounsburyi, assembly GCA_030522865.1. Lineage (NCBI taxonomy): Eukaryota > Metazoa > Arthropoda > Insecta > Hymenoptera > Braconidae > Psyttalia > Psyttalia lounsburyi. Next base: position 1,715 of record JAPYZN010002105.1, read on the forward strand.
GCGCCAAGTGCAATTACTACAACTGCAGTCACAGGGTCAAGCGGCACTGCAGAACCAGCAGGTGATTGTAGTGGTTAGGCAGTTTTAAATGCCGGGGCAATCGCGTGGATTACCCAGGTTAAGAGTGTTCTACACCTGTTCCATGGTTTTTCTTTTTTTTTTTCATTCTCACGAATTAATAATCATCTTGATAGGCAAAAAAACATAACATAAGATTAAAATATAACTTTTTTTTCGTTGTCTAGTTTGTTTGTTGAATCTTAAAGCTTCATCGCTGGGGGCCCATTTTTTTTACATTTTTACTATGTTTTTATAGAACTTCAGAAAATTTAGGAAAAAGGGGAAAAAATGAGAGTAGGATGAAGAAACTGTCGGAGTTAGTAATTAACAATGCAACTAAAAAATGTTATATTTTTGCGCTCTAATCTGATCAGTAATTGCTGAAAAATCTGAAAATATTGAGAATTGTCCGTGATTTTTTAATTTGATTTTTTGGGAATTATTGACGATATTTACGTTACGTAATTTGAAAATCATTGTTTGATCGAAAATTGTTTCTGACCTCGAAATAACTCATTTCCATGGAATTTCTATGCATTTTGTTACTAAAAAATTAGTCGAATTCAGGGATATTTGAGTGAATCGTTCCAATAATATTAAAAGCTGTAATCTAATGTAGATCTATGAAACTGGGTTCTCCTGAGTAATGATTCTAGGTCATTTCTTTCAAAATCCTACCTCCGGAGTAAAGTGTGCTATTCGTTTCCGCCGTCGACATTCTTACTATCGCTAGGAGAAATATTGTCTGAAGTTAAGACACTTAAGACGTTCGCCCTTCTGACCCTCTCAATAAATCTTCAATTAATAAAAACGCTGTATGATTCTATGCATTAATGCATTTCAACGACGTGTTAAGCCAGCTGATTGTTTTTTCAAAATATTATAACAGAAAACATTATTTTAAGACAGTAGAAATGAATCTCAAATTAAGATTTCCTACGACAAATTTTGTCACTCCCATTGTTTTTTATTCACTAGAATTTATTTCAATTTAGCAAATTCCTGCACAAGCAGTTCAATAATTGAGACCAAGCGAAAACATTTTTTGCTTTTCAAGTCTTTCAACTTCTTAAGGCTATCCTCTTAACTTAAGACGATTAACAAACATAATTTAGCACTTTTTCAGAGAAATTCTTTTAGTCTTCAGCAGAAATTTCATTGGAAAATCTTATAGAACTAGAGGAATTTATTTGGATTGCGACATCATTTATTTAATTGGAATAGAAGATTTATTAAAAGTTCCCTGAAGTGAGACGGGAAAAAGTTGGGAATATCTCATTTATCTTATCTCTTGCATTAAGACTTCTTGAAGATGCTAGTTCTCATAACATAATTGTTGTTTTAATGGCCCCAATTTATTTCAATTTCACAGATTCCTGAACAAGCTGCAACGCAACGCCCTCAGGAGACCCAGAATTTACTCGGGGTGGCGTATTCATCAGCTCCAGCCGTTGCACATGTTAAAGTCACCGGGAGCGGATACAAATTTGATTTCTGATTGGAAATATTCATGAGCCTGTTCGCAACAGTCTCCTTATTTATTCAGCAATACTTTGTACCTTTGATTAATAAAATTCATTGAAAATATTGAAATACGTCGGATCTTTCGTTTCTTGTGGGATTGTGCGACAGATTGAGCGATTGATAGGTCGAAATGATAGGTATTTAATCAATACAATCAATAAGACACTCTCTCATGTTAATGCGATCAGATATGTAATACGAATGTCTGGGCCACGTACGCCCCAATTGGCCCGACTATCGAGGCAGGTATTTCGGAGAAAGTACGACCTTGATAGAATGCTCTATAATTGTCGCATAGGTAGAATAGTGATATCGTATATTGGGATATGACGTTGCAGTTGGTTCCGGTTTTCACTCGGATTCAACAAATCATTGGGGATTATTTGTTAAACATGATGAGTCATTGCATATTTCTTGGTCCGGGAAAAAAATCATACGCGCGGAAAAATTCCAGTGAATTCCATAGAAAATTGTATTGCATTTCTATGAAATTTTCCATTAGTTTATGATCGATTTTATCGGAAAACTTTTTCAATTCATCCGTGCGTGCTATAGAAAATTATGAAATTTAATATTTGAGATCCAATATTAAAGCGATGAATCGCAACGAAATTTATCATAAAATTTGGTATCCCCAATTACGAAATTCCTCGAAATTTCACACATTTTAATTATCTATAAAAGATTGAATCAAATGAGCGAAATCAATTATTTTTTAACTCAATAAACCACTTCAATAATTCTTTCTGATTATCAAAGGAGATCACTGTAAAAACCAGGAGAATTTCTCTGAGAGAGCGTGAAAAAATATTTTTGGTAATCACTTCAAGGGGAAAAGAAATGAAAAATTTTACCGCATTGCCTGTGTTATTAATCAAAAGCTGCAATAATGAGGAATCTACGGAAGTGTTACTAAATCCATCAAACGAATGAACTAATGAATGTTTGGGTTCAATCACTCACATCCGTTCTTATACAATCAATCCTAGAATTTTGCGATCCATGTACTCACTCCCCTACAAGCCCAGCCACCACGCCCCGAAAGGTCTTACAAAACTTTTCCCCTTTCCCTTTTCAAGAAAACAGTTGTCGCAATCCCCGAAAATCCGTTTGGAAGTATTTACTCTTTCTTCCCGCCTACTTAATTTATATCTCCGGCTCTCCATTGGATCTATTCTGAAAAGAGATATACTTTTATCCCCCTTCAGAAAAGAAAGAAAACAGATCAGTGAGACAAGCTAGGTGATTCCCCCATTCCCTAAATCTTGGTCCAGATATAAATAAGCATTCGAATCTCTCGAATGTCACAGAACTCAACAAGCTGTCTTGACAAAGTATCATTCAGTCTATCAGAAATGGCTTTCAAAGTGAGTATAGAAGACATTCAAAAAGCTATTCGATCCTCAAGTGTTTCCAGTTGTGGAATTACCAGAACTATTAAGCATTCAGTACAATTCAATTTAAATTTAGTGCGATAATTTCTCGTCAGCTTATTAATTTAAGGAAAAAGTCAATTTCATCTTGAGATGCATTGAACCCTTGATGATCTCTTATCGATCTCATGAACAAGTTGAAAAAAGAATACTGATGCATCATTTCATTGTCCCCCAGTTCATCGTCCTCGCAGCCTTGGTGGCAATCGCCTACGCCGACAGTCCAGCCTCCTACAACATTGAGACAGCTTCAGCTGACCTCAAGAGCGTAGCATACTCCCAGGAATCAACGCAGAAAGGTGCTGGAGGCAAGACCGGCTCGACGAGATACAACAGCGCTGTGAAATCACCACACGCCTCCATTCGTGTGACAAACGAGCGTGTCAACCACGATACAGAGTACCACAGTCACCACTCGGCTCCAGTGGAGACCAAGAATTACGCACCCCAGAGTTACCACAGCTACGAAGCTCCAATCGCCACCAAGTCTTACTCCGCTCCAGTGGAGACCAAGAATTACGCACCCCAGAGTTACCACAGCTACGAGGCTCCAATCGCCACCAAGTCTTACTCTGCTCCCGTAGAGACTAAGACTCACGCTCCAGCGACTTATCACAGTTACGAGGCTCCAGTTTCCAAGGGTTACTCCTCCCAAGCTTACTACTCTTATCCTAAGCCTTCTCCAGCGAAGACCTTCTCCGCATCTGCCTATCACAGTTTTGAGGCCACTCCAGTCAAGAGTTATTCTAGTCCCGCTTATCACAGCTATGCCGAAGATAGCTCAGTCAAGACCTACTCGGCACCTGCCTATCACAGCTATGTTGAAGCCGCTCCAGCCAAATCCTACTCAGCGCCTGCTTACCACTACGCCGAGGCTACTCCAATGAAGGTTTACTCAGCACCTGCTTATCACTCTTATATTGAAGCTGTCCCAATGAAGGCTTATGCTGCACCAACTTACCATGGCTATGGTGAGGTCGCCAAGGCTCCCGCTGCACCAGCTTATCACACCTACGACACTCCCATCGCCGCGAAGACTTATGAAGCACCTGCTTATCACGGCTATGTCGAGACTGCTCCAGTCGCCAGCAAGACCTACGAAGCACCTGCCTATCATGGCTATGAAGCTGCTTCTGCAACTAAGACTTCTACTGCTCCTGCTGCTGTTGCTAGCAAGACCTACAATGCGCCTGCCTATCACAGCTATGAAGCTGTTTCGGCAGCCAAAACTTATGCTGCTCCCGCAAAGTCTGCACCTGCTTACGAATACGCGGGACACGGAGTCTCTCATGCCAGCTTCAAGGGACTTGGAGCCCACTACTCTTGGTAATTTATTAAGATGTTGAGGGGAAACGCCCGGTTCTGATTGATACGGTGGTCAAGTAGCGAAGGATGGATATTTTAATTAACAATTAATTATTTAATGAGAAAGTTGTGCTTCACTACTTCACTACTGAATTGCGAGGAAATCCGGAAGTGAGTTCTGTTTAAAGTTTGATTGATGTTGAATATTCTGTTATAAATTGTGTGTTGAATAGAAGGGAGGATTAGTATAATAAATTTCCATTAATATTTGTAGGAAAAACTGTAACTAATATAAATCTGTTTTTCATTATCAAAACCCCATTTATTACGATAAAGCGAGGAATGAGGCGATGTCGAACTTTATACTGATTACTGGATGTTCCTAATAGAATGGAAATTGTGTTTTGCTATTGCTTTATCAAATTAAGATGAAACACGAAATTGAGTTCTTCGGAAAGTTTGATTGAAGTTGATAATTGTGTTATAAATTGTTGAATAAAATGGAGGATTATTCTATTGACGGCTTATATTAATAATGTCCACAAAGTTAAAATAGCTACAATTTTTTTTCGAGGAATAATTTATTGAATAATGTTCTCTTTTGATAATTGAATTTGATCATCACCGATTGCTTTATTCTGGTGCAGGTGATGGTAAGCGACCTTGTAATGAATAGATAGCGAATCATCTTACCATCAGTTGGTAATTGTACTCCAGTTGGAAATGATAAATTCTTCTACTAGAACATCCTTCATCCTTGTAATTCGGTTTCGTGCAGCTCACGTGTGATCCGCACACAGAAAGATATACTTGTTTTTTTTTTCATTAAAAAGAATTCAATAATTTAACAATGACAAAAGTGCGTAAGGTAAAGCGTAGGAAGACATATAAAGTCAGTATAAACAGAAAAAGATTGCGAAATAAACAGCGAAAAGTTCCGAGTATAACTTGGTGAGTAATTTTTAACCTAAAAATGTTCGATAATTATCCAACAACTTTTAGGAATTTTCAATAAAATTTCCATGATCTAAGAAAAATTTTAAGAAAATGAAGTGACTTTATTACTATTCATAATTTTTTTAATTTTACTTTTTTGTGGATAAATAATGGAAATTGTTTAAACCTTTGGGAAATCTCAGCTTTGAGAATTAAATGGATTGCACTTAAATTATGTTAATATAAATTCTAATCTTGAAAAAAAAAACTATTATTCTACTAACTTTATTAAGAACTTGGCATATTCAACAATAAAATCTAATTCCATACCTAATAAACTCCGCCGATTCTTATCCCTTACCCGCTGTTGCATTTACAATTCCAATAAATGCAACAGGCAATTAAGATAATATTAATCAATTAATGAATTTAAAAAAAAAATTAGAAGTATAAAAAATCCATCAATTGTTTACATAATTAATTGTCATTTTGTCAAAATAACAGTGAAACGAATATTGTCTCCACTACATATTTGAGCCAGAAAATGTACCCTCATAATAATTTAACAAATAGTCCTCAGATAAAACAGGCCTGGAACACGAAAAAATCGACAAAATCCAACTTGAATCAGATGGGTCTAGCCTATGACCCAAACCAGACCCTGAAGGTCCCAAACATGAAGAAGTCCCTGATAAAATCCGCGAAACGAGAGGCACTAGGCGAATCATCTGAAACGGAAGAGGAGGACCCCCCAACAAAAAGAATCCCGAAAAACATCCAAGTGGCTAAGGAGTTGGAGGCAGAGGCCAGAGCCCCCAGGCAGAGGATGTTCAGGCTCCCGAAGGGACAGGTTCTCTTCCTGACGCAGCTTATGGACAAGTATGGAGATGACTACGAGGCGATGGCACGTGACAAGAAGAATTATTACCAACTGACCTGGAGGCAGATTCGCCAGAAGATCAACACCTTCAAAAATATTCCTGAACAGTATGGGGAGTATCTCGTGCAGAGTGGGGAAATCGTTCTGGATGACCCGACGACTTTAGAGGAGACGAGGAAGAGGATTGCTCAGGAAAATGTTGAGAAGTACTGCAGTAGTAAGAAGAAGCAGACCAAAAAGAACAAGAGCATCATTGGCCAGTGGATCGAGGAGACCATTGGAGATGATGAGGAAGAGGCTTTCGAGACAGACAAAATGCTAGATGATGATGGGGAGAATGAAGAGGATTCTGGGATGAAATCAACAACTGGGGAGAGAAAGTTAAAACTGTTTCCTGATGATGAAAATGAAGAGGACAAGGTGCCGGGGAAGAAGAAAAATGGTAAGACCTCTGGGAGCAGTAGACGTGAGGATCGACTCAAAAAATTACCATCGAGTGACAGTGAAGATAGTGAAGAGCTGGAGGGAGACGAGGACGGAGAGGGCTTCAGAGATCTGGATGATATGAGTGAGGAGGAACTGTCCGAGGATGACATCCTCGATGATGGAGAATTCGTGACAGATGAGAGTGAATAAATAACATTTCTGTTACAAACTTTTGATGTTTCTTTTATTACAAAACGGAAGTGTAAATAAGTATCAATAATTTCTCGTTTCGTCTAGTAAAGAATATAATTTTCGAATTATTCTTTGAAGTTTTTTTGTTGTTGAGATGAGTAAATACCCGTTCAATATCATCTGTGAATTCAGGAAAATAATTTGTCGGGTACAGTAATGGTCTCGTGGATTTTTAAATCATATTCAGACCGTGGTTCGGTTTCCATAAAATTTTTGAAATAAGGGATGTAAATTTGGAATTAAATTTTAGTTTCTTTAGATATAGCCTAAATTTACTATGACATTGATTGATTTATCTTAACTTCAAATGGTTTTTTTTACTTATGATCTGCAAAAATATATTCTCATATAATTCTTTTGAAGAATAGAACATTTTATCTAATTTTATGAATGCCATTAGTGACCATCCAAACTGATGTCCATCTTCACTTCATCGGTAATTAATTTTGTACGAGTTAATTGATTTTGTGAAAGTTTGAGGGATGTTGTTGTAGAATGAAACTCCACGTTTTTTATTTTGTATAATAATTTCGTTACTTCCGGTTTTAAAATGAACGCATTAATTCAATATGAAGATGATTTGTTGTTTGACTTATCTCAGATTTGTTGAGCTCTATCTCAAATATAATTATAAAAGAAAAACTGAAAAAAATTCTTTTAAATAAAGAAAGTTTTTTTTTCATTTTACGAACGCGATTAATTAGTCTCTTATTAATTGCTTAACTCTCCAGTAATTCTGAAATAAAGTGAATTTCAACAGTTCATTAATTTTTCCAATTTTGGATGAAATTTAGCATGAAAGTGATTAATACCTTGAGTTTTTAGCAACCTTTAGTTGAGATTCAGTTAATTATTAATAACTTATATGAAGAAGAAAATATTCCTTCATATAATTCTAACGAAAAATGGAACATTTGTTTGTTTTATGACTGCAGTTAATTAATGATATTACTCGCGATGTTTTCTAATTGAGAGTCAGTCCATCTTTCCATTACAATTAATCAATTTTATGGCAAGTAATTTAGGCTGAATAGCTTAATTGATATTTCTCGAAAATAAAACGTAAATTTGTTGAGGTTATAAAGTAATTAGTAATTATTATAAAGCTTTGAGGTTATTTCGGTAATTCGATTTGAAATTAATTGATCTTTTTAATTATCCCTCCCTCCTTTATCTTTAACTTAAATATTGTTCTTGGACATGAGTCGATAGAGGAGAACTCTTTCAAAAAATTAAAGAAGTAATTTTATTAAAAAAATATTCTGATAATATATAAAATTAACTAATTCGAGACTTAAGAACTCATGAATTAATTTCTTCAATTCTGCATAAAGCTATTCAGATAATCTCATTATTTTAATACGAAGTTAATCAATATCTGTAATTCATTTGAATCCAGCTATTGTGTTTTACTGCGACGTATAATAATCATGATCCCATTAATCTTCAATTGAGATTCCATTATCGTTAATAAATACCGCAATAAGTAATTAATTCGAAAACGGTTTCATGGAAGTCCGTGAGAAAAAATACTAGATTTTTGAAAACTCAATAATTAATTTCTTTAGTTATACATATGCTTAATTAAACAATCTCATTGATTTAAATTAAATTCCTTCCCCTCTGAATTCATTACTTTTTAAGTGGGGTTTTTTATGCATGAGTTTGAATTGCATTCAAACTTCGGCTCTGGGAGACAACAGATTATTTGAAACATTAAATCCTCCTTCCTTCTTTTTAAATCTTCCTTGAGAGGAATGGAATGCGGAGAGGATTGATTCCTCAGTATAAAATTCAAGATATTGTTGATAATGTAAATATTTTCTTTCTGACCGTTTCGATCGACGGATGATACCAATTGTACTCTGTGAGCCCTGGTTCTAGAGCTGGTAGTGGTCCTGTCTGGCATCCGATGACCTCTACTCGATGTTGATGAGGGGAAATACTGTGGAGGTCTAGAGCCTCTTTTATCTGATTCGGCTTCATGGCGTGTAGATCATCCTGAACGATATAAAAAGTAAATTTATAATTTGTTTGACGCACTTGAGAATGTTCCAGGAAAACTCAGGATACAGGTAATTTCTTTACATTTTAGAAAAAGTGATTATAAAATTGAAAAAGTATAATTTTTAATTTATTTTGGATATCTTCTGCTAGACAAAAACTATCACATCGTGTCAGATTTTTTATTTGAACAAAATTGAAACAATAAAATGGTAAAAAATTTTTTACTGGAAAGTAATGATAAACGTTACAGTGACAAAGGTTACAGATTAGTACAGTATTTAGATATCTTAGATTAATTTGGAAAGAAAGGAATATAGCTCTATTGGTTCGTCTCAGAATTGATAAATGATTTCTATATTTTACCTGTTTGTTGGCCACGACTAAAATGGGAACATTATTCATTCTCTGGTCTCCTAGTAGTTGCTTGAGCATTTGTACTGCCAATGACAATTTAACGGAATCAGCAGCATCAACTAGGAAAACAAGGAGATCTGTGTCTTGGAGGAAATTACTCCAGTATTTTCTAGTGTCGTCACCTCCACCAACTGTCAATCAAACAGATCAGTAAATAAAATCATCGGGGAAATATACACATTTTCGATTTAACGATAATATTGTTGTCAAAATGAAAAAACATATGACTCAAACATTTTTTCTATAATTCAATGACAAATATTTAGAACTCAAGGAATATTCGTTATTTTAAAAAATACTGCCCAACTTAAAGATACAATGAAATTATTGGCAAATGATAAAACCTTTCAAATAAAGAAATAATTCCAAGTCCAATAGAAAAAATATTGCATCTATTGTATTTTTTGTTCCGACACATTCTTTTTTGGGAGGAAATACAATCAATATTTTTTTAAAGAAATTGTTGTTATCCACTAAGAAAATTTTATCGTTACAGTAATTCTTGAATTAATTATTCTGAGCATTTTATTTTCTTTAATTGCAAGAGAAATTACAGAAAAATTAATAAAATTGACTCAAGCAGGAATATTCATTGTTTAAGTGGAAAATCAAAGGATTTGAAAAAATCTTGAGAAAAATCTTCGACTGAAAAAATTCACTCTTTTTCAATTTAAATTTGTATTTTGTATTGAAGAGTATTGTTTTTCTTGAAGAAATCAACTCAATTAGTTTCGCAAGATTCTGAAAAATCCTTCACAGTCCTATAAAGACCGCGGAAATATTTCTGAGATTGTCTTTTACAGACACATAAATGATTGAAAATTCATGTGAAGCTTACTCTCCCAAACATTGAATACGTAGTCTCCCTTTCTCAATTTGTAAACGGCGAATCCATCAGTAGGTTTAGGTGGCATCTGATAGAAGTTACCATGGCTGTCAGCAGCAACTGCCTGGTTCATAACCGAAGTTTTGCCAGCCCCATCGAGCCCCAGGAGAAGGACTCGTCGTTCATGAGTGTCATCGATCTGAACCCAAGAAACATGATCTTATTACCTTTGCACCAGAATGCGTTTTCGACCGTTAGTAACTTAACAACGGCAGTGAGTTTTTCTGAATTTTAATATAATATTTCAACATGACACATTCACACAAAAATATGAAGCTATTTCTCCCTGCACATCTACATGTCTCCTTTCCTTTAAAGTACTCAACAATGGCAGAGTGAACTCTCCTAATTTTTCTTCCATTATCAAGATCACTTCTCAAGTTTCAAATGTGTCTCAGCTGATCTAAATTGAATCGTTTGCTCATGAAATATTCAGAATTGAATGCCGTCGAATTTGGGTTCTCAAGTTTTCCTCAAATCATACTTCCTCAAACACAAAAAATAGTTAAAATTAATGAAACAATTAATTGAACAAACCTTTGCGAGTTCCTCGAAGCCCTCGTCAATCGACTTCAGCTCCCTTTTCTTCCAATAATGATAAGCAACGTACGCTCCAACGCAAGCACAGCCGGCCAAAATAATCGCCTTCTGACCATTTTGCGAAATACCACCAACCATTTTCACTTTCGCATCAAATTGATTGAATTTAATATCCTAGGGTATCCGGAGGATATGTTCTATCGCGATTGACACTTGAGTTTTATCAATTTTGATGGAGAGGGCGAAATACAGGAGATGATATGTGACAATGTCATCGAGACGTAAAAACACCGCGAAGTCAAGGCGACCATGTGTAAATGCCGAGCGCATGCGCGAGACACAAATGCCTGTAGAGTCGGGTTTGGTTGGGATTCTCAAAAAAAAAAAACAATTTTCGATAATTTGCTAATATAAAATTGTAATATAAGTAGACTGAGGAGTAAATAAAATAAAGGTCACATAATTCTCAAAAAATCCCTAAAAATATAAATTTCTCGGATTTTGTGATGAATTTTTATAAAACTAATTGATGGCTGACTAATTACTAATCCCTGCCCGGCCATAAAACTCTGCTCACGCACTGAATAACAAAAAATATTGTTTTCGTCCCTGGCGCCCGAAAATCCGCGATTCTAACCTCACTCCGTTCGGTTAGATCGCAGTTTTCGGGGCCAGAGACGAAAAATATTATATGTCACT
>JAPYZN010002106.1:0-13774 GCA_030522865.1 Psyttalia lounsburyi
CGTCCGTGAAACACCGCCCACAGACGTCGTGACAAAAAATATTGTTTGACACACGGCTGTGAAGAACTTTTCTGCCTCATATGATTACAGAACTCGCCTCCGGCTCATATTCGCCAGAAAAGTTCTTCACGGCCTAGTGTCAAAATGTACTATTTTCACGAGTTACGAACATAATTTTTCATCTCAATGTGTCGAAATGAAATGCGTAATGAAATAGTATATTTCGTAACAAGTGAAAAAAAAAGTTTTTTTCTGCCCTCCGGCCGGAAAGCGTCAACTTTCGGGCCGCTGCGCTAAACGAAGTTGCCACTTTCCGGCTCCGTCGAGCAGAAAAATAGTATACAGTTGCCCTCGGCTTCGCCTCGGCCGACAATTACATGTGATCTGAGACATTCCTTACTTTACCGGCCTAGGTATATAATCTACTATTGGCGAGTGGGAGGTTTATATCACGAGCCGAAAGCGAGTGATATAATTCCACGCGTCAAAAACCACTTTTTTCACGAGTTACGAACATAATTTTTCATCTCAATGTGTCGAAAATTATTCTTCTAACGAAATTACAACTGAAAAAAAAATCAATAAATTGTTTATCCCTCAGCCGAGCACTCATGAACGTCTCGTTAATTTCCCGACAATTTTCTCACCTTCACAAAATCTTTTTGCCCCCCCCAGGAATAAAATGGGATTTTTTTTCACAAATTGTCGAGTGGAAAAATTCGTGACTCCGCTGGAAAAATGATGCACTCAGGGGGACTTTGAGATTATCACTGAGCGATTTTAGTATTACTGTTGTATTCGCGAAAAGGTATTTCCTCAATAAAGCGAGAGGGGTAGACGAGTGGGGACTGGCGCAATCGAGAGGATCCACATTCTAACAATTTGTTCTCACAGTGTAGATGCGTTTTATCGATCCTGGTGAGGACAATTACGCTGGACAACTTCCAACAGTAGCTAGTGAACGGAGTTCTGGAGATTGTCAAGGACAGCGCGCGGAAAATCTCAGATAAGGATGTATCTGTGCAGTCTGTATTTAACATTCGAATGATTCAGTCGTGATAACCGATAAACTCGAGTGATTCAGGCGTTCGGGGGGGGGCTTCAGGGGTAATTACTCATTTTTTATGAAAGTAACTGAACAAGAATTTAGTCCACTTACGTTTTTGATAAAAATTCAGAAGTACTGGAGAATGGAAATAAAAATAGACAGACTCTAAATAATTTCTGCAGTTCAATAATTAATTAACTTGTGAATTTTTCCAATGTCTTTTTTAATAGATCGCCGTTCCCCCGGGGCCCTAATTAATTAATTAATTTCTCTATTGACGCCTACGAAGTCAGAATGTCCTTCAGTAAGTCCGCAAGAGTTAAAAATTGAAAAAAATTGATAACACTTTCAATTCTAATTACTAATTACAATTTTTTTTTTTCATTTGTAGACGTTTAATTATTCCGCCCCCCCCTATTCATCCGCACTTTTTATCTTCCGCAAAACTGAAGGACCAACTGCGACGTGGGTCTCCTAGCGTGTCAGCTCATCGTAACATTAACAATGAATTAGTCGCACGAAATTCCCGGGAAAGTCCGTGACCATGTGAAACACTCCTTTATATGGGTTATCATCAGTCATTTATCAAATCGTTCTCTTAATTAATTGAATCACTTCGGGGCCACGTGTTACAGAGAATTTTGATAAGAATTTAATAGCAATCTTCCTGTTATTTTACGGCACCACTCGAGACCACACTCAATCGAGAGGGTGGCAATTTCAGATGAATCGAGCATTTTATCGTTATTTATTTATCACAGGATGTATATCTCTTATCATTTTGATACGTTCAGATAGTGGTCAGAGGGCATTTACTGAGCTCGATGTGCGTGATAAAATAAATATCGACGTAAATATACTCGGGGGAGAATGACGGAATAAGGATATTTCGTAACGAATGATATGGAGTGGTCGATCGTGGGAGAGCGACCAACTTCAGACTTGTTCACTGACAAAAAAATATAATTTTCGGTCCTAGGCCTGGAAATTATTTTTGACGACCGATTGATTGACGATTTTATTTGATGTGACTGCATGCCTCGACTACACCTCGGTCTGCAACCGTGAGGCTCGTCGGAATTTTTTTTCTGCCTCATCACGAAAAAAGACTTTTCGGTCCTCGGCCTGAAAAGTATTTTTTGATGATCGATTGGTGTATTTATTTCTTGTGACTGCATGCGACGGCTTTGCCTCGGTCTACAACCCTCGGGCTCGTCGGAAATGTTCTTTTGGCCTCATCACGAAAAAAGATTTTTCGGTCCTCGGCCTGAAAAGTATTTTTTGACGACCAATTGATTGATGGATTGATGTATTTATTTGGCGTCTCTGCCTGGCTCGGCTTCGCCTCGGTCTACAACCCTCGGGCTCGTCGGAAATTTTCTTTGGGCCTCATCACGAAAAAAGATTTTACGGTCCTCGGCCTGAAAATAATTTTTGGACGATTGCTTGATCGATGTATTTATTTTAGCTCGTACGCCGCATGTGATTCCTGACATCCGTCACCTTACATTCATTTCTGTTACTTCTAATCCTTTTTCAAGATATCGCAGAACTTCGCGGTTGAACATTTCCTTTGTTCGTTCATTCATTAATTGCGGAAGCCCGTTATCTAATTTTACCCCTTCCTGATTGTAATATTATAATCGACTCCATAAAAAACATTTTACATCGCTAGTGGTAAATAACATGGACCATCATCAAAGGACCAAAACCTTTTCCTTTCCTCTAGGAAGGATCCGACCGGGAGGACCCGTAGAAGCCACCGGCGTCCACCGGAATAGGTGAGATGACCAGAGCTTAATTAAACTCAATTTTACGTTCCATAAATCACCTCTACCCAAGTCGTAAAACCTTCGGTTGTGACATCGACGTCGGGCCGAAGTATCCTCAACAAAATGGCGGCTCGTGATTTTTTTCTCTCATTTTCTTTATCGCATTGATCCAGGTCTTTTCGTTATTTACCACAAGGTCCCTAAAACGCCATTTTGGCACAGGATGACAAGCAAATGAATGAGCGAAAATGCGACAAGACTCTTTTCCATAACCCCAATTAACTAAATAAATACTAATGATAATTAAAAAAAAATTAACTTACCAATGATGGTGCAGAGAACATCTCCATGATAAACAAGGGTCTGGGTGACGACCAGTAGCATATAAGCAGCAATGAGACAGCCAACGTAGCACATCAGGGTGACCCCATAGAGATTCCTCAGCTCCGGAATGATAGCATACACCATGAAGGTTGCCACAAGAAAGGGAATGGAGATAATGACTCCAATTCTGTAAACAGACTCGCCAACAGTGGTAGCCGCCGGCTCCGGCGAGATGCAGACAAGGGCCCTGAGGACATTCTGCTCGTCCCAATCGACACAGAATCGGCCCTGGGGCATCATTTCGTCCAATGCAAAAAGACTGCCATTGCCGTAGAGTGTGAAGTTATCTTCTGACATCTTCTCCGGCTCCAAACGACTCCTGACACCCGGACAAATTTCCCTGGTGAAGATTCTGAAGTGTTCCTCCACATTCTCAACATGTCTCACGTCCTCGTGAAGATTCTGGGGCCTCAGCCTGAGCCCTGGTGTCCCACTGGGCCCTGGCACACACTCTGACACATCTGAATCACTGAGAACTTGATTTTCATCACAGCATTTCACCAGGCACGGGCTATGCTTGTTTATTTGACAGAAACAACCGAACGTCACGTTTCCCTCGGTCCAGTAGAGCCCCGGGGGGTACAGATGACCCCCGTGGAGGACAGTACCGTTGACAAAGTGGGTTGAGCCCTCCCGGGGAAGTGCCAGGGCCTGGGAACGATCGCAGGGTGGATTTTCCCGAGAATCTTTGACAATCAGAAGGAATATTAATATTTTAAAAATTTCCAGTTTGTTAATTTTTTTCATTTGGAATTCAGGGGTTTATTATGGTAATCAGGAGTCTGGTGTGACCGGGACCTCGGGCGGGCTGTCACAGCAGGGAGTTGAGGGGTGGCGATGCACAGGGACTGCAGGTGCGAGCAATACGATCACGAGTGAGAGCTACACGGCGACTGATTTCGAATTTACGGTGGACTGAGGGGCTTTGTTCCCGCCAAATGCAGCATTGCCTGGTGTTTACCCCGTTCCCAGGGCGGGGAAGGGTACAGGGAGGGATAGGGAAGAATCGGTGGTCGGTAAGGGAGAGGGAGTTCTGGAGACATCTCATGGAGGATTACGAGGAATAATTTGGGAAAGTCTTCGCCGGAGAGCTGGGGATCCACCTGGACTTCTACGGCTGATCTCTCGACTTGGGGAAATCCAGGTGGAATGACTGATAGCACAGCTGGTACATCATGACCTCCAGTGATTCTGCTGTCGGTGCACAAATATCGGTAGGGTAGAGATCAATCTCGGGATGTTTGCAGTTGATTTCACTGGCTGGCAAATGCGACGGTCCCTACCTCATCATCAGAATTGTCTGACTCTCGGGGAGGGCAGCTACATATCGCGACATCTCGACGAGTGTTCAGTGTGTTCGCTCCAGGTTCGTCGCAATTTGCTGGTGAGGTTAGGATCTCCTCGAGAGAGTGTTGGGAAGTTCCTTTGGAGTACGAAGGTACGAGTGTTGTTAAAATTGTTATTATCGTGGCATTGAGGGGAAAATAATACAACGAATTTCCGATTGAACAATTAACTCCGAGGAATGGAGGTCGTTGAGGTACCTGAGGAGTCGACAACGAGGGCTCAGTTCACTGTCGATGATTTGGATATTGAAATTTTACCTCTGATTTACGAAATCATTCGGAGGTTCGTCACTCAATTTGATGAAATTATTTTTATTGTTTTATCCTCTTCTCTTTATCACCATAACCTCCTGATAGCGATGAGATAATTGTTAGTTTTTCTCATTCAAGAGTATTATTTTCATTGCCAGTCGTTGTCTAGTCGAGGTTTATTTATTTACCTGGGGGATTTCAGTGTTGAAAAGGATCCGTACGACAACACTCAGAAGGCCAAAGAGTCGCAGGACACTAGTCACAAGATCCTAGAGCTGCAGAAGAAATTGGATTCAGCGAGGACTCAGGTGAATACTCAAACCAATTTCCATTTTTTATTTACTCATTTTAATGATAAAATCGTCGAGAAGACACTGGATCTCCAGGTCATTTCCAGATCAAATCTCCTGGTCTTCTTGATCCCCTGGACACTTTATCAATAATTATGACTCCTCACAATTACTGACTGCAGCAAATTATTCCTGACAGATAAAACGTCTACCAGGTATAGAATACAGCAAGGACGAGCAACTGCAGAAGTTGGAGACCCTCAGAAAACAATTGAGACTGAAACGAGAGCTGCTCCTGAAGTATCGTAACATGTGCACCTTCGAAGTGCCAAAGGTCTCTTAATTAACTCGCTGGTATAATTAAATTAACAAAAACACTTCGTCATTAAAAAAACCTCTTCGTCAACGTCTTCGGAAGGAAATAGAAAGAGATCTCAAGGGACAATTCCAGCAGAAACAACGTCCGGAGGATCCAGAGGATCCTGAGGAAACAATCAATTAATTGATTAATTAATCTGAAGAACTGATTAAGCCAACATGTTGAGATTTTTAATGAGATATCTGGCGAATAATGAACGTCTCGTGTCAAAATTGGCCGAGAGCAAACCAATGAGACGAGCAGCTCAATTTGTCGTCTACATCTGGCTAAAGACAAAATCAATTCATGGAGTTCAGAATTTGTCAGCTGATCCCCGTGAATTGGCAGCTCAACTGAGGAACATCGCGAGGAAGTACGCGAGTAATATCAAGGAGGGCATCGAGGATGCCAAGCGAGAGCTGAAGAAGAAGTGATTAGTTGATAGTCTAGCCAGTTTTGAGTTATTAATGTCTGACAATTTTTCTGTGATCGGAGAATAAAATGATTTCCCATTAATTGAGTCAGTGTTTTGTTTTGTAATTTAGCTTTTGACTTGCCAAAAATACTCAATGACTCCCAGTGCGAGTATTGACAGCGCAAATTGTTAATTTTTTTCGCTATCAATGATTTTTATTTTCGTGAAATGGCGAACAGCTAGCGATGACAAAATGGCGGCGGCGAGTGGTCAGAAAATATTTACAATTTTTCATTCTGTTGGTCTTTTGGAATTACCTCTTTCTGAAAGACGCGATGAAAAACCCTACGGACTCACTCTCAGGCCCGAACCGGAGTACTTTCTCGGCATCCTCGGGGGCGAGATCGTGGACACTGTAGCCCGGGGATACAGAGAACGCCCCCAGGTCGAGTGAGTCGTATTTGTCCCTGGCGGATGTTAATTCCAGACTGGGAAAGGTCTTCAATGCCCAGGCGACGATCCCCTCGTTCTCGGCGATGGTTACGGTGCAGGTCGAGTACACCAGGATGCCGCCAATCTTCAGCAGGTCCACGGCCTGAGGAAGTTTTTTTGTTTCGAGTATGTATTTATAATTCTTGGAGAAACAATTAAAATTAACTCACAGCTGAGAATAGCTTCCGTTGCAGCGGAACGAACGACCTCAATTCTTTATCAGTTATTTTATTGAAGATCTGGGGTCGCTTTCCAAGGACACTGCAGGGGCCGTCCAGGAGGATCTTATCGAAGCTCTCTCTACAAAATGGCGGCCCGTCCTCGATCCCGCGATTGTTTTCCTGGGAATTGTCGACTGATTTTGTGGAGTCAAAGCAGAAAATCCGGACGTTTCTGGAGTTGAAGTCCCTGCAATGATTCTCCAGCCTCTGGATCTTGGATTTTATCTTCTCCAATGCGATCAGGGTGCCGGTGTTCTTCATCAGAGCGGATAGGTGCGTCGTTTTGTTGCCTGGAGCTGCGCAGAGGTCCAGGACTGACTCCCCAGGGCACGGGTCGAGGATGCGGGAGCAGACGATCGAGGGGAAGTTCTGGAGGAGACCGGAACCCCTCGGGATATATTCCTCCACCAGTTGGGGGACTCCCGAGGTGATCTTCACCATTTTTATCGCGACTCCAGTGCCACTACCTCCATCCAGGAAAATTGAGCTGCGGTTTTGGAGGAGAAGTCCGTAGCCCAGGAATTTTTTTTCCCCCAGGAATGCCTTGGAGAGGCCCTTCTTGCAGGCGCCTGAGGCGTCTGCGAAGACACTCATCAGGTCTCCCACTTTTGAACCTGATGAAGGGAGACCTCAGGTTGAGGTGAATAAAAATTGACGACTGGGGAATAAATTGGGGATAAATAGTCTCGACATTTTCTGTACCTGAACTGAGCCCCAGCACACCTGGTGCGAATACATTGGCCCCCCTGAGCACTGCAGAGCCACAGACAGCGTCCACAATCGCCTCGTGAGGGTCAACAATTGGCTCAAACTTATCAAAATCGTTGAATTTTTTATCAACAATTATTAATTCTGGAATTTTGGGGAATGTGGAAAATTTGTAGTCTTCCTGAAATCAGGAAAGAGAGGAAATCATCAGATTATGGCTCTCCCAAAAATGTGACTATTATTTGTTTATTTGTTAATTTACCTGCCCACA
The DNA here is from genome assembly GCA_030522865.1 of Psyttalia lounsburyi. Taxonomy (NCBI): domain Eukaryota; kingdom Metazoa; phylum Arthropoda; class Insecta; order Hymenoptera; family Braconidae; genus Psyttalia; species Psyttalia lounsburyi. The sequence goes on from JAPYZN010002106.1 coordinate 7,558, forward strand.
AAATTTTGTCAACAATTCCATCAGTTCAGCAGAATTATTGAGTGCAATATTGACTCTGACAACTGTACTTTTGGGGGCTTCCTCGAGCCAATTCATCAACTCCTCAAATATCTCCTGGGAAATTACCAGAAAAAAACCCAATTGTGATGATTTTTTGATTATTTATCAACCCCAAAGACTCAACAATTTATCCAAATAATATAGTTCTTTGGATAACTCACCTGGACTGTCGTCTCGTCGTTATTTTCTCCATTAGTGCGAATTCTTCTGATGTCTTCCTTCAATTCTTGTTCGACACTTGCCGAATTTTTGAAGAAGGTTTTTCTGCTGTGGCTCGGTATTCTGTTGACATCTGTCATTTTTTTAGGTTAGGAATTGATACGACGCGTGTTGTGGTTTTCCATTTTCCACAGTTTTCCACAGTCAGGTTGGGGGGGATTTTCTTTCGCGATTTTACGCCCTCCCCTTTTGCGGTGAATTCCAGAAGCTCCAGGTGAGTGGCGGCTCGGTCGGTACACGCGAGAATTCCAATATCGCAGGGCCGAACGTCCTCCGGAGTCGTCCCGACCCCTCGGGAAGGCTGTCCATTGGTTCTCGGGATATCGCCAAAACTCGGAATTTTCATCTGCCAGGGCGAAAGAACGAAGTGTATGCATTCCGAGGCCTCCCACGGGCGGTGAGTACCACCTCCACGTTCAGAATTAATTTCTAGAAAAACCTGGGGCCCTGCAGAATCTGCGGCCCTGCCACTGGAGTCTTGGCGTGTACCGACCGAGCCGCCACTGGCCTGGAGCTTCTGGAAGCCACCGCAAAAGGGGAGGGCGTCGCACCAGGACTTGGAGGGAACATTGCTCCATGCGACGACAAAGGAGAAGCATCCCTGGGGAAGCTCTCGAGTGAATAAAACCTCCCGAAGACGGTCCTCCGGCCCCGAAAAGTGATCTTTACCTCAACCCCATCAAAATTCCGCCATTTTTGGCAGCCAAAACGTCCACCGCCACTACCAGTACATAATATAGCTTATGTACACTATGTACTACGTCTCGGCGCGTCGTGTGTTGTGAATCCGGGAAAGTGAGGTTACCTCCTCAATTGTCATTAAATTCTCCTTTCATTTTGATAATACGAGAATATTCTTGTGAAAAATGTCACTGGCCGACGAATTGCTAGCGGACTTGGAGGAAAACGATGATGCTGATAATTTTATGGAAGAGGCAGAGGCGGATTTCATTCCGCCGAGTATTGTCCAGCCGATGGAAGAGGGTGAGTTACTCTATTTATTTATTTATCCAGGCTCAATTACCCAATTACTAAACGACACTTTTCTTAGCCAGTGGGCAAGTCAACTTTGGCGTTTGGAAATTCCAGAGATGCATACCAAATGGTCAATTATACTTAATAATTACATACGTCATTACGTATTGAGTATCCATACTTGGGATTAGTAATTAGTCTTGTTACCCTGGTACAACGAGAGAGTCGAGGAGAAATATTTTTCCTTAAATTTTCCCTCGAGATCCTAACCCCGAAAATATGATTTCACAAAAAAAAATCTTTCAGACATAAAAGTCGCATCAATCCGAGAGTTGGCTACCCTCCGTGACTCCCCCGAGCTCCAGAAGATAATGTCAGACATCGAGAGATACTCGAAAGTCCCCAGGAACTCACGGGAAGTAATGGGACCAGTGGAGTCAGACGCTGAGTACCAATTGATCGTGGAGGCAAACAATATGGCGGTGGCAATAGACGACGAGATAACGACAGTTCATCGTTTCGTGAGGGATAAATATTCCAAGCGCTTCCCCGAGCTGGAGTCCCTGGTCGTTGGACCCCTGGACTACGTGATGACAGTGAGAGAGTTGGGGAATGACTTGGATAGAGCAAAAAATAATGAAATCCTCCAGCAATTCCTGACACAGGCGACGATAATGGTGGTCTCAGTCACAGCCTCAACAACTCAAGGACAATTGCTGAGCGACGAGGAGAAAGACGCCATTTGCGAGGCCTGCGACATGGCTGTAGAATTGAATAATTGCAAGTTGAGGATTTTTGAGTATGTGGAGAGTCGAATGGCTTTCATAGCTCCCAATCTGTCGGTGATTGTGGGGGCATCTACTGCTGCAAAAATCATGGGAGTCGCTGGTGGATTATCCAAATTATCGAGAATGCCTGCCTGCAATGTTCTCGTCTTGGGGAGCCAGAAGACCACACTCTCGGGATTCTCACAGACTGCAGCACTACCTCACACTGGTTTCATCTATTACTCGGATATCGTCCAGGACACACCGCCGGTGAGTTTTTCCTCGAGTAATGAGAGACCCAATAGGCCAAAGTGACCTTAACCTCAAAAAAAAATGGCGGATATTCTGCCGTTCAACTGCTCCCCAGAGTTATAATTCATTATTTTGATGGATATAATATTTAGTCAATTGTTTTATTTCCCCCACCAGGACTTGCGACGAAAAGCAGCGAGACTGGTGGCTGCCAAAAGCGTATTGGCAGCGCGAGTCGACGCCTGTCATGAGAGCACTGACGGCCAGATTGGTCGATCACTCCGCGAGGAAATTGAAAAGAAACTGGATAAATTCCAGGAGCCACCTCCCGTGAAATTTATCAAACCTCTACCCAAGCCCATTGATCCTGGCAGGAAGAAGAGGGGCGGCAAGAGGGTCCGGAAGATGAAGGAGAGATACGCCATTACCGAGTTCAGAAAACACGCCAATAGGATGAATTTCGCTGATGTAAGTCCTCCCAAAGACGTTTTTATTTTTCCTCGTCCAATTGGACGTCATATTTTTGGGAAATGTATTGGCACAAATCCGTTGACTTCTTCAATAAATTTATTGTTATTGTTTTTTTGTCTAGATTGAGAGCGACGCATACCAGGAGGACTTAGGCTACACCCGAGGAACAATAGGAAAAGCAGGAACTGGAAGGATCCGATTGCCCCAGATAGACGAGAAAACTAAGGTTAGAATATCAAAAACACTTCAGAAAAATCTCCAGAAGCAACAACAATGGGGTGGTAGTACAACAGTTAAAAAACAAGTATCTGGTACAGCTTCGAGTGTTGCTTTTACCCCATTACAAGGGTTGGAAATTGTCAATCCACAGGCGGCTGAGAAAAAAATTAACGAGGCAAATGCCAAATATTTCTCAAATACTGCGGGCTTCCTACAGGTCAAGAGAACCTAAAAAAAGTATATATTAATCAATAAATATGATTAATTAATTAATGTTGTGCACGGAGAGGAGAAAATTATTTTCGCCAAATATTTATTGAGAGAGATATATTCATTTTCACAAAATAATATTTCTCCGGACGAGTGTCAATCAGACAATTTTCACAATGAGACAATGAGTGCTCATGACTTTCAATGAACCTTGGGGATTTATACAAAATAATTATCAAATTGTCGCGGTGTTAAATGTTTGGGAAAACAATTGTCTCCCTCAATATACGATTATTGGCGTCAATTCCCGAAGTAAATATCACAAGTTCCACATTAATCTTCACAAATCTCCACTCCAACCTTCAAAACCTACCTGACCTCGTTCAACCCTCTCCCACCATTGACGAGCGTTAATCATCTGTTATCATTGCTCATTACCCGAGTCTTCATTGAACTCCGATTCACTGGGATCGTTGGAGAAGCTCTGTTAAAATTTATAACAGCAGAACGAAGAATAATACACCCGGGCTGGCGAAAGATTGAGGACAAGTGGGCTACCTCTCCTACCGTTTGTTTTGGAATTGAAATGTAAACAACACCGATTACTAATACACTCGAGGGCTTGCTCGAGTGGTTGAGGTATCAACAAAAGGTGGGAGAGAGGTGTGCCTCGGTGTAGTGCCTACGACAGAGACAGGTGAAGACCTGAATGTGGAGAGTGAACGTGCGATGAAGGAGGAGGAGAAAAAATTGTTAAACCAGTGTAATAGCCCCCATGTGTTCTCCGATCCTTCACTCTTATTCCATTTTCTTTCTTCATTCGTACCCTCGGCAAGTGTGTTTGTTCAGTGCCCGGAGAGCTCGCGTCCTCGGATGTTTACGGGAGTTGTGAACTGTTTCGATGGTTTCCTGGCGGTTGGAGATTTGTGAATGGTTAATTGTTGTTAATTGGTTGCGATTGAACAGCCTTTTTTTTTTTGTTTTCAATCCTCGAGGGACGCTGAGGCAAGATGGCGACTTTCAAGGATTTAAACACCGATTGGACTGCCCTCGCTGGTGATCCTGGACTGTGGTCAGAGTCCGGTGAGTCTTTCAATTATTTTTTTTAATATTTTCATTTTTGCGGCCTTATTTTTATTTTTTAATTGCGAACTCCCACTGACGATTTTCAGTGACTTCGCTGGAGGGAAAAATGATTTTTAATCAGGCGAGAAAATTATTATTTTTATTTTTCCACTGGAAAATGGAACAGGAATTCTGGAAAAATTCAATTCGCACTCGGAATTCCTGCAATTATTGCATAATTCTTTAGTAAACAATTATACATTTGAGAGTTGAATTTTTTAATCGAATTTCTGATGTTTAAAATTTGTCTTGAGAATTTTAATTCACTCACAAAATTAAATATTTTTACTGGCATTTTTTTTTCTATTCAATTGAAATGAAATTATTGTTATTATTTAATTCCCCTTTTATTGATTTTACGCGTAAAAATACCGAGAGAAAATGGCAAGAATTGTCAAATTTTCCATTTCATTAATTTAGGATTTTTTATGTCAAAAATTCGATGGAAAATTTTTGTTCTCAATAATTAAATATTTAATTTCATTAGGTATTAAAAATTCGCGATTAAAAATTTTCTGGCGTGGAAAATGATTTTTTGCGGGGGGGGAATTCTTTCCATTCGACAATTATTGTCGAGAAAATGATTTTGAAAATTCCTAATTTTTATTTCCTTTCGCGTTCTTAATTTTCTTTCTCACATTTTCAAACACTTGGAATGTGGATACGACCTTCTGGGTCATCACTCTAGTTTTCTTTTTAAGGCTTCGTAAATCATGCTGTTGTGCAACTGGATAAAATGTAGAATTTCAAAGCGCTAATGAGCCAAGAGCATGTGAGGTAGAGTTATAAAATTCACATTTGCCATTTATTCGAGTAATGTCTGGTGATTTTCGTGTGTTGCGAGTGTGTTTGGTAAACACAAGGCGGTATAACGTTCGAACGTCATCAAACAACTTTTTCCCGCCACCCCTGAGGCAATCGAACGTTCCCGATTTCAAGAGGCGGGCATTCCTCCGAGAGATAATAATATTCGGGAATTCGTACTTTTTTTTTTTTCGCGTCTCCGAGGCCTCGACTATATTTTCGGAGTTGATATCAGGGTCAAGTCTGCTTCTCAATTTTTTATATTCCAAAAAAAAAATTGCAATAATTTTTTGCCCCCTTTCCTCAATTTTTAATTAAAAAAAAATAATTTCCTCAATTTTTAATTGAGGAAAAATAATTTCCCCAATTTTTCATTGACGAAAGGGAACTCCGGAATCCGGAGGCTCGTTCGCACTCGCCGGCTCCGGGAGGGAGTTCTTCCGGCAGCTCCTGCCAAAACTAGTCATCAGAATAATTTTCTGAAAATTTATAAAAAAAAATTCTCGGCGAGGGGACAATTTAATTCGCGAAAAAGTGGAAATAATCGGGAGGAATGTTAACCTGCGGTGCCGACATTCCGCCAACCTTGCGCCGACGTTGAGCCGATGCTGGTAAAATAGTCTCCGCGGTCGTGATTTGTGATATGGAGATAAATACGTCGCGCGTAATTAATTCGTCAATTACAAGTGAACCTCTTATGCACTTGCATTGTATGCCAATTGTTGTTCGGAATTTAATTTATGGGGTTCGACCGTGAGGTTTCCCCCCGCTGTTTAACCGGGATCAACAGAGAAATAATGCAAATGGAGATGATCTAATTATGAAATGTCTTCGAAAGGTCTCACCTCAATCCAATCACGCTTTCTTCACTTGATAAAGTTCATTCGCACGATCTTTCAAACTGTAATGCGTGCACGAGACGAATCCGAGTGCGAATGAACTCAAAGTAGGACTTTTATTTAATCCCATTGGGTAATCCGCGAATTTCAATGCGAACCGCAATTTCAATGGGCCGGAGGCCAACGATAATTTGTAATTTTCATGAGATTTCAATGAAATTGACAAAATGTGGTCGTTAGGATTTTAATCCTCCAAACAATTTTCTCCCTGGATCT
>JAPYZN010002107.1:0-13068 GCA_030522865.1 Psyttalia lounsburyi
AAAAACAGGTGGCTGGATTGACAAAGAATGCCTCATATACATACGAAGACATTTACAATATACAGTTATTGATCAAAATAAATTGGACATCTGATATCTAGTCTCTACCATGTTGTTGATATGTGCGGAAACAAATATTGATATGAAAATACAATACACCTCCACCTTGCTCTCTTTCGTCAATCCCGCCCAGATTATTTCAATCGAAATAGAATATATATCAGAAAACTCACCTTGTCCTGCTGAAGGCTGTGAAGTGTCCCCGACTCTTCCTGGAGCAATCGATCCAGTTTGTAGAGTTGCTGCACCTTCGCCTGTATGGAGAAAAATGAGTATATCTCAAAGAACAAGCACAAGAGTCACTATAATATCGTGTTACGAGTGTGCTAGTCCGGTTGGAACGATCCAAGTTGACAACAACAAACCACTGTTTGTTTCTTACTCATCTCTCTTCCTCCGTGTTACTCGATATCTCCAGCGTCAGCTATTGAATAACTCGGAATACGAAATGTGGAAATGAAGGCGGGCGAGAGAAAGAGAGAGAGAGAGAGGGAGAGGTAATAATGAACGGGTGAACAATTAACCAGTTGTTCGTGTCTATGTTAGGATCTTATCGCGTGGAAAAGCCGAGATAATACCTGGTATGTGTTGTACATAAAAAAAGTGGGAAGAAATTGAATCATTTCAACTATGTTTAATTCACAATTCAGATCAATCAATCAAGAATTGGGTCACTTGGATGTTTAGATACTTTAGAAACCTTGAAAAATCTCGGAGTTCGATTTTTTTCCACATTTTTTTTCACTTACAGCTCAGGTAATAAATATTTGCGATCGTGATTGGCATACCGATAGATTTTCAAATTTCTAAGTAGTCCCCCTTAACTTTTCTATTAATGGGACTCATCAAGTTGTGATGTGTAGTCCTTTGAATAATCCTGCGGTGAATCACACGATTTATTCGATTTATTTGATCGTGAATTAGTTTTTAATGGCATTTGATTTGATAATGGAAAAATTGGAGATTCTCTTAGGGCAAAAGCAATGTACATAATGAAAATCATGCAATTTTATTAAATCTATTCTAATTGAATGGATTGCTAAAGGGTTCTGATGAGAGAAAGTCACCTACGTGGAACATTTCCAATTATTTATCTTGCATCACTACAAAATTACTGTTCAAGAGTACTGCAAAAAATAATAAAATTTTCTAAGACTTATGATTGTGATTCTTATATAGCTCAGCAAATGTTGTCGTTGAAATTTTGATCAATCATTAAGTTAATGAATAATTAAGAAATAATAGTACGACAAAAATTACAAAAATGATCCGATTTTGAATTGACTTCGAGTTTATACATCTGGAAACTCACAGGCTGCTTACAGAGGACATTAAAAGCATTCCAACAGAAATCACGAATTTACAAATTATTTTGTGTTTGTTGGAATTTTGTTGATATTTTCTTTCCCAGATATTGAGCAAAATATTTTTAAAAATAATTTATATTTGTCGATATTGAATTGTTTTTTTCCACATAAATGAATATATTCCGATGTTTATTATAACTTCCATCAACGGAAACATAACAGCGGAAGTACTTGAGTCTCCTTAAATACCTGCAGTTGTCCATGGTCGGGACTAAGCCTCTCCCAGTCTCTTCCCTCCTCAGCCAGAATTCTCTGGTCTTGTACTTTCTGACTGTATTCTAAACGGTCTCGTTGTTCACATGTCACCTCCTGCATCTGCATTAGCTCTTGGCGAGACTCAGCAACACTTCCGTTCACACCGTTTCGGTTGTACAGGGTACCAAGTTTTACCATGTTGTCCACTAGATTAACCAGAGGTTTCCCTTTCTCGTACTAAATAGAAAAATAGATATAAAATTGACATAGGATTTACGTTTCCTAAATGCCACAACAGAATCGCTACAGGGGATGATGTGAGTGTTCAATTTATAAAAAAGATTGAGTCAATTGCTACAAATATACAGATCAGTTTCGCAGAAATATCTTAAAAACCTTAGAAGTAAAATTTTTATAAATAAAAAAAAATCCGATTTTTATAAATAGACGTGCATTTTGTAGAATTTTACTGTTTGGTTAAAATGTAGAGATGTTTATTAGAACGGAATCTTCGTTTTGATGCGGTCACTTATCTCTAACTCTGAGTATCTTTCTCACTCTAAAAATAAGTTGAGAAAATATTCTTAATTTATTATATGATGTACTGTCAGGAAGTTCTTGAAAACCAAAAACTACTTTCATTTGAATTAGTAATATCATACGAATACTGGAGAATCGAGACAAGACAAGGGAGTTCACAAGAGGCAAGAGTAAACAAGGGATTCTATCTCTTCAGAATATGAGCCGAAAAAATCATTAATCATATAATAAATATCTATTATATCATCAGCATCTGATCATTTATGGTTATTACTGTAGAGAAGGCTGGTACAGACTTAATTTATGAATTTACGGAATAATTTATGAATTTTACGGAATAAAAAAAATTGAGATGAACATCGAAACCTAGTAGCATCATATGATTACTGATATGGATTTATAAAATCCGATTATTAGATTCCTTTAGAATATGAGTTTTCAAAAATATGGTGAAATCAAAACAAAATTAAAATGTTTGTGCAATCATAAGTTGCAGTCGTGATTTATCTTCTATAAAAAAGTATCAGGCTAATTCCAGCATTTCCCTTAGATACGGAGATATTGCCCAGAAACTCATTCTGAAGTTGACTTTATTCATTACGTTTTACTATTTTCTGACTGAAATCAACGTCAACAAAAAAGGAGAAAAACCTAAACCGAGAAAATATTTTCATACTATCACGAGCGTTCCAGTGAAGCCAGAGAGGACAAAAATCCAATGAATTGTTTTTCATTCATCAGAACGACGTCAAGAAGAACTTATAATGATGTCCTCATTCCACAAAAATTATCACAAAAGTTTATAATCTAAATATTAAAAGACTGTTTTAAAAACTCTACCTGCTTTTCGAGGTCCATCAGATGTTTTTTAAGCTCGTCGAGCTTTTGTAGATTTTCAAGTCTTCGTGGTTGGTCTAATTCAACAAGCCTCGCCTGAAAAAATACGGAATAAAAAGAGCCGTGAGTATTTCTATTTGAAACATGGAAATTTACAGGAGGAGAAAATTAGCTTTTTTGTACATTGCTCCCAGCTTTTAATAAGCACCTGAAATTCTAAGTAAATTGTAAAGAAAGGGGCCTACACATTTGGGTTTTGTTAGTTGAAATGCAGTTGATCCAAAACAGTGGACTTGCTGAGCTGTGTCTGGTATTAATTGAACAACTAGAACGAATACTTTGAGTCCTTGATAGAAAGTAGCTCTCGAGTATAATCGGGGGAAGGGGGCTACTTTATACATAGTTCAAGGTAACCAATCTATGTGTGATTAGAAAGAGTGAATATGTTCGTCAAGTAAATATATCGAAATGTATTGACTTTGATTTTTTAATTTTACAAAAATTGGCTTCTTTTGATGTTGGACATCTTTCAATGTAGAAGATACGACGAAGTTTCGATCAGAAACGTCTTGTGAAAAAAAGAAGAACTATAAAAAGATCCCGTCGTTTAGAAATGTAAAGATATTGAAAATTTTGTTGAAGTTTACTTCAACAGTAAAGTTGAATGAGTGAACGATCAGTTGTTGAAGTTCATATCAGGATCTTTTCAAAGTTTATCAATCTGTTACAGATTCGAACATACCAATTAGAAGTGTTTCGTAGAGTTAGTTTCAATGATGATGGGAAATAGCAGACGAGCTAACTTCAGTCGACTCGTTAAGCATATCAAAGTAATTCCTTAAATGTGATTAGAAAAGAAGCCGACAACTTCTTCTTGGATTGAAATTACGTATGCATGCATATGGATACGGAATTGCGTATCCATAATTTGACCGGAATCGATCTCTTTTCGTACGGAATATATGTCGCACTGAAGGAATTGATGCATTTTCTATGAGAATCTGTTAGACCAAGGAAAGGATACCGAACAAGAATATTTCTCGAAGTTAATTTCGATGCCGAAATCATAGTCGAGCCATGGCCTAAGTTGAATTGATGAATATCGACGTAAACACTGTGAGTGTGATTGGGGACATATGGAGAGAGAATGAGTTTTTGTCTTCCACAGTCGAGATACATCGATTTGATTTTTTTCAACTTTCCTTGCTTCTCTTATGAAAATTCGTCAATTTCCCAGAAATTTGAAAGTTACAACTGAGCTAAATTATTATCGGTTTTTTCATAGTGTATTTTTTTATTTTGTATTTTTTTTGCAATGCTTTGGGCCACCTTTTTAATTGTTTAATGAATATTATAAAAGCTAGCAAATAATCGAGTATTGTACTCCTTTCATTGATACAATCGTAGAATAAATAATAAATAGTAGAAAATTATAGCTGTAGTATTTTTCAAGGAAATATTTCGATAGACTTGAATAGAACAAACCAATTGTATTGATAGTTTCTAAGGAATATTAGAGATATAACATTTTTATTCTAAAAAAACCCAGTTAAGTTGCAGATTTGTCCAATAGAATCAACCAAAAACTAATTTCACGTTCACTATAAATCCCCTAAAATTTCATGATTACGTACTAATTAGACCTTTATTAAAATAGTATATAGTGCATTAAGGGATGAAAACAGTACATTCTAATTCCCGAACGTACATTGTTATCAAAACCAGTGTATTTTGATATCCTATCTGAAATGCCGGGCGCACATATTATTTTTCGTGATAACTACACGGTGAAGTTCGCTTTTTCTTTTTTAGCAATAGAGCGAGCCGCTGTCTTCCGTAACTTGAGGACTTCTTTATTTTCTCTACGTTGGTAGCAAAAATTCTATTTGTGAAGTTACTTGAAATCATCAAGAATTACCTAATTGTTGCAAAATGCGATCAATCGAAAATACGTTATATCCTTAAATCCGGAAAGACTTTGCAAGCGCTGAAATTCAGGAGAATTTGCTTCGTCAAATTTGGTCATATCAATTATCGATTTTATAATTCCAATCGTTGCTTAGCGACTAATATATGAATCTGCCATGAATCGAAGGTAGAACGAAGTGTCTCAAATACTTCAAGAATAGCCTAAAGATCTTCTAGGACTATCCTTCAACTGGAGCTACTAAATACACTTCACACTGTAAGCCCCGGCTCATTAGAAATTCACATGGCCCTTAGATAATTCCATCCATTTACTCCCTCGTCGACCTCCCGACCCATATAATAGTCAAGCCTCCCAATCCCCTCACAATTTTGTCGAGCAATCTCCCAGGAATGTAATAAACTCTCCATCCCAAAGTTCGACGGGATTGTACTAACGAGTAAGCCATAAAAATTATTTAACGGGATGATCGAATAATTTATCATACTTCAACTCGCTATTACTGAATCCTTTTTCCAGCTCGAGAGGAAACTTTATTTCCGAACTCGGTCGAGTAGAATCGATTAGTAAAATTGGCCTCAACTCATTCCATCTCCTGTCCAATATAAGGAGAGAAAAGTGAGAGAGATAACTGCGGAATTATTAATTCAAACTTGATTAGGTGTTGGAAAACTTTGCCGGTGTTATACAGCATCAAATTTCTTTGTTGCTTCATAACTTTTCCTCTCCTCTCTTCTCTCTCTGTCACCGTAATTAGGAAGTTGTTAATTATTCCCGAGGATCTTGTGCCAGCATTAAAGAGAAGATTGTTAATACACGATATTTAATTAATGATTAATAAGTTTGCGGACTGATTCCCCACCACCTGGAAGAACAATAATGGAAAATGAATTGTTGACACACTGAATTAAGGACCTGTGCCTCAATCTCCATGTGGCACGTTTCCATGGCCTTGCAGATGGCTGCACTCTGGCGTCTCAGCTGAATCAGGAGGAGCACTAGTTCCTCGTGAGTTCTACTCAGGAGTTCTCCAGCGGACACTTGTGCCAAACAGCTACTGCCAGTAAATGAAGCACGTAGGAGAGCGTCGTTGGATCTCGCGTGTGATAGAATTCGCTGTAGGAAGATTGTCATGCAGAGAAAATTATGACATTGATGAAATTCAATAACACATCTCATATAATCTGATTATTCATCCACGGCAAACACAAAACACAGAGCAATATAGATTTAAAGAGGTTATTCATGCAATTCCTGTCAATCAATTCGGAAATTTTTCGGATGTATTGCTTTGTGAAAAAAGAAAAGCCTTAAAGAAAGGGGATTTTCATCAACAATCCCGAGCTTTTAACAATACTAATGATTATGTGTTCCATTCGCTATAAAGATTCCACTATAAATACTTAAAAATCCAATCAGAGATTTCATGAAATCGCTGTTACTAAGAAAACTCTTCCAAAACTAAAAAAAAATATTTTAGTAGCCTAAAAAAACTAGCTCTGCTCTGCCAATGTATCAACGTCTATTATCGTTTCTTCACTCCGCGTTTTCTCAGAAGTCACGTAGAAGTCACAACGTGAAAGTGTCCAGCGAGCCGGACACGAAGACCACGAGAATTTATCCGGGGAAACCTCATCTCACAGAGCCTTTTTCGGCTTTTTTTTTTCAACCGATAGAAAACCCCAAGATTTTCTTTTTCCTTCGGAACGGAAAAGAATCATTTCTCACTTGTACGATGGAATCTATTGGTGCCTACTGGAAGGAAAGTGTGTCGTCCAATCCTTTCTTCAATTCCAACTATTGCTATATTTTATCGCGTTGAAGTATACTGGTGTCCACCAGAATCTTTCGCAGTGATCTTTTTGTCATCATCAACTATTGAAGCCATTAAAAGTCAAACGACAAAAAGAAAAATCGTATAGTGTAATATAAAATTGGTGATGCTGGCCTCTCATCCTACCTGATAGGTCAATCACCGCTAATTCACAGATCAAAACACCAAAATTTAATGACTAACACCACGATTAACTGAATACGTAGAATCATGCAGTCGTTGAGACTCTGAGGAGCCCAGTAAGACTGGCGTCTTGCCCGGCACTTGAGACTGTACCTCCTCCTACATTGCGTTCACCCATGCTCCTACCATGCCACTAACTTAAATTTCCTCTCTTTCGCCAACGCATTCGTATCATCCATTTCCCTCTTGCTCTAGCACTCCGAGCACTTCTCCTCCTCTCTCTTTATCTTATTTCTGTTTTATTTCTTTTCGTCATGAGTGCAAGGAGGACTCTCCACCTCATCCTCTGGCCCAGGACCGTACTGACCTCTGTCTTCTTGACATTCAGGTCTATTCTTGACGCAATTTCTATTGTCCATTTGTTTCACAGTCTTTACTCATTTGGCGGCATGACCAAATTCATCTCAGCATGCTTCAGATAGATCTTTGTTCTCATTTGATCACCTTTTCGGCTCTCCATCATCAGTATTTTTGAAGAATCAATTTTCATTCTATTGTGATAATTTATCAGGTTTTAATAACTCTAATACGGTATTCTGGGGCATAATATTGGGTTTGGCCTCGGATTACGGCACTGGGTCTCACTCGTGAAACCAGTCTGAGGGTCGGAGCCCTTTGGCCAGCCAAAGGATCAAGGCTGCTCGCCAATTGGCCGAGAGACCTCTCTACTTTTTCCTTCTTCATCCGCCGTGAATCCAATCGCCATCTCAACCCATCAAGTAATCCCTCTCTCTTTTACCTCTTTTAGGTGTTTTTTTATTTCGTTTCTTTATTTTTATTTTTAGTGCAGTATTCCTTAGTCCACGCGATATCTTCCACTCCTGCGCATGCCGGTGAAGCGTCTCGCGAACAATTGCTGGACTTTAGGAATGGATAAAGCCGGGCGGATTTATCGAACTCGTTCCTTGTTACCCTCCACTTTCTTTCCAACAGTGGTGAAACTTGCGAGAGGTAGTACCATGGGTTAGGACTTATCGAGGGGATATGTCATTTGTTGAGAGAGGACTTATGAGACAATTTCTTCAGATAGAGAAACTTTCATCATTTTATGATCAGGAACTATCAGTATTAAGGGAAATTAGGATTTCGCTTATTGGTCATCCACGATAAAGAATTAATTTTCAATTTCATGTGTAATGTGAAATTTATTCTTCTTTGATTTCCATTGATAATTACTAGGTAATCCAATAATTGGAATTAATTATTGCCACGTGAAAGAGAAGTATTACGTCTTTAAGTATCGAAAATGTCACGCTTGCTGCGATTGTAAGGAAGAAAGGGGTAAAAGGCGCTGCGATTAATTGTCACTATCTCCTGATCCCATAATGCGATTGAGATTAATCAGAACTGAAAATAATGAATTTTGCCTTCCTCTCCCGAAATAGTGGCGACTAAATCATTCTATTTGTCATGTCATTGTATATGAAGTTCATGAGAGCAGATGGTTTGTATGCATCTTCAGCTAATAAACTCCTATCGATGATTCATATCAAACATCTTAATAGCATTTTGGTTCGTCAATCCGATGATGTGGACAAAAAGAAAAATCTAATCTACGATTACATTCTAGAGCGAGCAAGAAAAATCAACATAATTACAATCGAGTAAATGAAGTGTCATCGTTTAATAAGATGCTTCAGAGAAGAAATCCAATTAACAACAGGACGTGGTAAATTTATCAGCAGTAGAAAACAGCAGGACCATCACAGCCAACTGTTGCCGTCTCTATTCTTTGGAACACGGTTGTTATATTACAATGTGTTCCCTTAAGGTTTCTACTCGGAGCAATTCGGATGGCCGGTCCATATGCACTAGTATCTATTTAATGAACCTGGTATAGTTTTTCAGATTTGCACTTATTTAGGGGAGGGTGGAATAAATTTGAATAGTAGGAGAATAGGAACATAGGGGCAAAACGGGTGTAACGACTAATTATTGGGGATTTCCAAACTCGTAGATGTCCAACCAACGTCAAAAATTAGTCACGATAAGTCCCAGTGCAATCGATGAAAGTAAAACAAGCAGTTGACCGGGCCTATTTGGTAGAGAGCATTCAACTATTACTTTCAGCATTCCTTGTCCCTTTGATTTTTAATTTCTACCAATTCCATTGGTTGTTAGCTTCCAAATGGATTCGTGGTCATACAAGATCTTGGAAGAACAGGAAATCAAGAATATCTCGAAAATTTTGCGGGGACCGCTATATATAGATTTTAATTGGTCTAGATAGGGGGCATCAAGACAAATATTTTGAGAGAAGAAAAATTGAAATCAGTTGATTAGTTTCGAAGAAATGAAATAAAATTGATTTTCGGAAAAAAATTAGTATTTATGAAACTACTGGTGTTATTTAGCCTATTTGGCAGATCAATTTTTTTTAGCACAAAAAGAACAAAAATGTCCAAATTTCATGTTGATATCTTCATTTTTGCGAAGGCTAGAGAGCGTAGAACGAGTTTTCTAAAAAATCAGAAAAGTGGCAATATGTCGGAAAATTTTTACCGACGACTAGATAGGTGTTGATTAATCTAAATGGAGGGCATCAACACGAACATTTGGAAAAAAAAAGTTAAATGGACCTACTCATTTTCAAGATATGGCCTTTAATGTATTGTCACAAAAAATCAGATATCTTTGGAGGTACTGATCCGATTGAGCCCAGATAAAATACGGAGCGTCCCAATCATAAGCCGAAAATCTTGTCAAAATTTCATGTTGATAGCTCCCGTTTTGCGCAGGCTAGAGAGCGTACAACGATTTTTTGAAAAAAAACAGAAAAGTGAAAATATCTCGGAAACCTTGTTCCGACGGCTATGTAGTTTTCAATTGATCTAGATAGAGAGCATCGTGACGAACATTTAGAGAAAAGAAAAAGTTCAATCGGTAAACTACTTTTGTAAATATTCGCATAAAACTATGAAAAAAGAAACGGCTTTTTCTCGGGATCTATTAGACCGATGAGGCCGATCCCGCGGCTAGGGTTAGTCTTAGTTAAATTTCAGATTTTTTCAATTTTTTTGTCCTTTTATCGCTCAATTTTATAAAATTTATTTTTTGAAAAGTGGCCTTGGGGGGGGGGCGGGGAAGGACTAACAGGCATTATCGCCAAACATTCTATTTTTACGTGTCAGACCATCCTACATCATTTCCAATGAAAATTAGAAAATGTCAAAATTGGACGATTGCAAAGCTTCCATTCGGAAGCAAAAACTAAGCAAAAGATACCGTTGTTTCACTTTTCGCACTTTCTCTTACCACTAGTGCTCTTCCTAATCCATATTACTCATTGACTGTTTAATGCATCGTTTAGACAGTCCAACTGCAATAAACGTAGTATCGTCTTTGCTTCTTTTTGTAGATCTTTTGACGAATATTTGCCTCAATGGTAATGGAGTGGATGCAAGCTTTTTTTAATACGACCATTCATCGCAGAAGTCCAAGGAACATTACGACATTGCAACTTATGCATAGCTGAATATTGTAATTTCTGGATAAAAGCTATTCTTCAGAATACTTTGTTCGAATTTCAATGACATTTCTTTTCCCAGTTATTGGGATCGTCACTCATCCACTTAGGCACTTTATCCTACATTGATAAGTTTTGCATATTTCACCATAAGATAACGTTTTATATACTACTTAAGCGATTACATATAATGAATGTTAATTAGTACCACCAATTAGTAACCTCATCACTTTTTTTGCAAATTTCAGACGTGTATTCGGAAACTTGTAACTCAAATAGAAATTGTTATATTCTCACAATATATAATTTGATTAAAACGCAGTAGAACGAATATTTTCAGACCGTAAGTTAATCGATTTTTCAAACTTTTTCGGGTAATTATTGAACCACCGATTTGAAATAATCTCACAAGCAACATCGGGTAATTCAAGAATGCTATTGACATCATTTTTTGAAGATATGATAAAATTCGCTTCTAATAATGGTAAATTGAGTGATCGTTGGGAAATCAATTCTTGGAAAAATATAAATAGAAATTCTATACTAAATTCAATTCTAATCGGCTCATTAAAGACCATTAATAGAGAGCAGGCATAGAATGTGATAACTACAACTATATACTAGAATCCAGTATATTTTATACTTGATTTTATACTTGATCCCCTTTCCCTTCTCTCTCAATCACATATTGTCCTAAAAAAACAAGCAATTAAAAGTTCAACAATCACCAATTACTTGCAACTCATTATACTCCCCAGTGACACAATTACACGACATCAAAAATTCAACTTTCATTCACAGTACGTAATAATTAACTAATGAGTTCCTCTATTTAATACCCTGGGAAAATGGTAACACCTCTTCAGGGAAAGTTTTATAATCCTCCCAAGGTGTCAAGAAAAAACTGGAGTGCTCGCAAACAAGGTATTTTACCTTCTGAATACCGTCTGATTGGAGTTAATTAGAGCGTCAGTATAATCGGTTACCCGCCATTAGAATCTCTCCGACAGTTTGTACATACAACTCGATGTATTATTAGTGGAAATTCGGGTACAACAGCGGTGAGAATTTGTAACACTTCTGTTAGTTGTTCCAATTACGTTCCGTCGCACGTGGGTAATCGTCGAAGTGAAGTGAGTGAGAGGGCAAAGACATTAATCCCCTTCTCTGGCGTTTGGGGTTAATGACGCGTCGTTTGAGTTGTCGACGGTTTCTACTATCCAACAATTGCGATTTACCTATATCACGCATTGGCCTCTCTTGGTGTACACTCGATGGTGGCACAGTGCCTTTTTCCTTTACTTACAAGTAAAAAAAAGAACTCGTCGATTTCAGGGCACAATAAAAACACATGGAAATCGATTAAAATCAATAGCAAAATTCGTTATTACATGCTTCTTTTTTTATCATCGATATTTATTCAGTTTGAAGTGCCGTTGATAGAACGAGAAAACTGATCACGAATTTCCCATTAGATATTCTTTACACTCTTTTTTCATCTATAAATGAAAACTGCACTTGGTATTCATTACTTCTTGCAGATTGATTAAAATGAGAATTTTTCATTTTTTATTCACCATTCCTCCGTGATTTTCTCTGTCTCTTATTTGAATTTCATTTGCACCAGTGAATAGAGGTGGATTTCAAATGTATTTGTGGAAAATATTAATATTTCATCGACGATGGCAATACATAATTTATTTCCGAATCGATTGATGCTGGTTTTATTACTTTTATCTTTTTTATCTGGTTTTAAAAAGGCTTTGTAATTACCCTCTTTTGAAGAAGTTCCGTTGTACTCTCTCGACCCTGCACCACTCGTGGAATTTGACGGTGAACTGCCGTGTCCCCATTCATTTCCCGGATATTCACGGGACTCGTCATTAATCTCTCACCTGAAAAAGTGAAAAAGATTGATTTGGAGATTTTCTGGCATTAAATTTTGTGTGTAAGTGAGGTAAAGGAAATGTAATAAATTTCTCACACGGTTAAGATTAATGGATTCTACTCAGCACCTTTTTTTTCATTTTTCGTAAAAATTTCGTTTTACTTTCTCATAGAAAATATACACATGACCAGAGTTAACTTGCAGTGTCTGCGAAGGGGGACGCTACTAAAAGTTAAAAAGCCTGCAATAAAAAATTAATCTCCGTAAAATTGTTTCTCATGGATAGTACCACCAAAAAAATTCAAGTCAAATAAGCTTGAAAAAATCTAAAGAAAAAGACAATTTTACTCTTTAAAAGTGTAGAAAGTAAGTATAAATGATAAAAATTATATTATTGAATTAAATTTCTTTTTTAACGACAGCTTTAGCATTGCTTCTGACAATTGTAATTTTTTTTGTGGTTTTCGCAGGATTTCTCGTTATCGAATCATCTGAAATCAAAAAGTACAATATTTTCTTAATCTGTATAGATTTCGCTTTCAAGTTGACTACATTCAAATTATTTATTCATATTAAAAAAAATGATAAACAAATAAAGGTGCAAAAAAATCTTGGAAAAATTCAAAGGTCCGCCTTTTTTGCATCAATTCGAAAGCCTATCTATAGAGATTAAGAATAGTATATTACACTACAAGGGCAGAAAGTTGAATTTCCTGCACTGCGCGTCATGCTGCCCGAGGCGAAGCCGAGGGCAGCATGAAGCGCTGTTCA
>JAPYZN010002108.1:0-13065 GCA_030522865.1 Psyttalia lounsburyi
GGAAAGAGGCTTGATTCAAGGTTGGGTTATCCAGCCTTGATGACATATCTTGTTTCAGCCTTATTTCAATCGTCAGGGTTGACTTTTCCTACCTGGGCAGTACAATAGATATTTACGCTTCCTCTAACTTAGCAATTGAATTTCGAAATTCGTATTGACAACAAAGAATTTCATTTGATCCTCCATCTTAATAATCTCACAATTTCTCAGAAAGAAATTGATGCTTAATTTTTACAAGACTAAGATTACACGTGGATTTTTTTCACGAAATTTGTTTGATAAATGTATTATTGAATTTTCCGATACTGAAAAATCCACTATAATTTCATATAGAATATCTGTATCTTGACTGAAAGTTCATTCACCCTTGCATTATTATTTTTATTGCAGATCTTATTTTTTTACGCCCTTACATCTTAATTTTTTTTTCAACTTTTAATTTATATCTCATACACTAACAGAACAAAATAATTAACTTGAATTTTTTACCGCCGATTTCCTCATTTTCAGATAAAAACAACATTTGGATTCACTTCCCCGACCATAAACAATAATGTTAACACTCAGATAATGAATGATCTCATCCATTCTCCTAAAATCATATTTTTCCCGATATCCTGCATATAAAACAATGTACCGTTCCTACAAATGAAGTTGTAGGCCATTACCACATTTTTCATCCAAAACAAATCGATTAAAATATTTGTTACCCATAACCTAATAAACTCCCGTCACAACGTCAATTAAATTTTAAAGAATATCTCTGAAAATTTAATCACGTTTGGATAACAGAGTGGATTAAGTCGGGAGTATAATTATTGCCTGAACTATATATGATTGATGATCGAGACGGTGTCTGGATCGATACTAGCAGACCGCCCAGTACCACTCGGCAATTCGTCTCCAACGAGAGTATTTCAGATGCCAGTCAAATTGAGTACAGTCGAGTTGGAATAACACGAATTTCTCCCTTCAAACTCACTTAATATGAAACCGCGAGCGATCGGTTGCATGGCAAGGAGGGGCGGCAGCGGGGCGACGAGAGGGTGAGGGGGTTGGGGGAGGAACTCAGAGAGGACGAACTGGAAGTATGAATTTAGCCAACCGAGACTGTCTGACCTACTTGGGATCTTCACCACTAGCTTCTTTACGGTTTTGTCCGCTCACTCCTTCGACTCCTCTGTATCTGTCTCTCCCTCTGTCTACCATAAATGACGGATCTTTTTGGATCGAAAGACGGATGGAGTCGCGGTTATGAGAGAAAAACCACTTATTCGTCTCATCAAATTTTTAATTTATTATCAACCATTAAGACGGTCGATATTGAAGAAGAGTTTGAATGTCTGAGATGAATATGGCCGCGGAAATCTCACATGAGAATTTTTTAGGGAATAATGAGTGTATTCGGGTAATTCAAGAAATTTATCCAGTGAGAGGACAGGTGTTAATAATTAGGGACTGTTAATGGGAATTTTGATAATTGCTAATTTGTTTCTGAATAGGTTTTTGCAAATATCTCGAAAAGTATCAAACCAATTTGGATGTTTTTTATTCAAATTTGTATTCTGATATCATTGATTTAAAATAATAGAAATAAATATACCCTTTCACACAAAGTTTTTGAGATAGAAATTTCGGCCATTTGGTTTTTCAAAACAAATATGTTTGAAAAAATTATATTTCTGCTCAGTGTATAAGTTGACGACAATGATGATGTTAATGTTGTATTTTATTGATGATAAAAAAATCTTCTGAAAAAAATTTCTTCGAATGATTTCGTAATTGAACATTGTCGCATTTTTTCCACAATCATCAACCTTTTTGAATGCCGTAATTATCAAATATCTCTGTGGAATTGGAATGATCACAAAATTCGAGTTCAGTGAATTCAACCGAGAGAGTAAAAATGAGAAATGGAAATGATTGAGTTTCTATTGATTTGATTTTTTTTTCTCGTGGTATCAAACAGTAATGGACGACTTTACATATGGACTAAACTAATAGAACCTTCGCAGCAAACATCGCGGGCATACATGTGTAAACGGCCACCGTTCCGTACCCTGTGTTTGGAATAAGCTAGATAGGCTTGGAATACCACACAGAACTGGTAGCGATTCAGTGGCCCCTCTAGGTCTGTCCACACGAATGGCGATTCTGGGGACATTGAGGGGCTGAGGGGAGCAACTGAATCAAGTCAACCATCATCGCTTACGGCATTTTGTACTAACTGCGTTATTTCGCCTCGGTAATTTTCAACTCAAAGGATTCGATTTTATACGGGACACATTTGCTCGGCAAATATTACATCTTTTCACTGATCTATTTGCAAATATTTTTTAATCATGCTGAGTAACTTTAAATTTTGTTTTCTTACAAGAATATGCAAAATGTTGCCGTGTGCGATCATTGATCAATTAATGAGATATCCTTTGAGGAATAGGAGTTCTTTTTTTCTGTTCAAATTGCAAATTTTCTTCAAATATCTTTTGATTAAATAACGGCATTGAGATGAATCAGGTATCATCTTCAAGCATGTAAAATTATCTTGAAAATGAGCTGAACGTCGAGACATTCTACGCTTTCATTATGGAGTTATTTCGTTAACTAAAAACAGCCCCCCCCCCCCCTGTCATCTCACCCTCAGTTCTTACATGACATTCAATAGGAATCAGAACAATTTCGGAGAATATCCTTGTATTGTCAGTTATTTAAATTTACGTACTTCGATAATGAAAATTTACATTTACATTTACATTATTATTATTCATTTATTTACATTTTCTTTTCATCCCGCATGCAATGTTAAATTTAATTATTTCTAAATCCCAAGTAGAATTCAATGATACCATTGTAATGAGAAATTTGAATGTTAATTATTTTGGTAAATGTCTAGTATGAGTCCACTTAGACTTTAAAATGGAACCTTGGTTAGATATCACGTCTCCACGGCTCTAATGTTCGTTCTAAACCTCAATTTGATGGAAATGACTGTGTTGAGTGCCGCGAATCCAAAAAATACATACCTCACCACTCTTTGCGTGACCCGAGACCAACGGCGTGGACGTGGCGGTGTCTGGTCCCACAGACAACACATGTTGACATAGAATCAGACGAGTGACAACACAACAATGATGTTAAAAATGATTAGTACTGTTCTCTCCGCTAGCTAACCCATACAACTCCTCCGACCCTTCTGTCGGTAATAAAATTTATGAAAAATTCTTTTGTTGAAGAATTAAATCTCCACGTAAGAGTCAAACCGTCAGAGAAACCAATCAATTGCTTTGGTAAGGGGCTGACACTTGGTTCTCACCATGGACACTTAATTATACTTTATCAAAACACTTGTCGTCTGCACTTCGCCGGTCCGCTGCTCGTTCCTGGCGAAACTGAGCCACAAACCGACCAAATAGCTACGACCGTGCACATGTTTATTAAGGTGAATACCTAGGACACCGTTTGGTTTGATATTTTTTCATTATTCGGAACCGCTATAGACCCACTCAAATCATTTCTCTCAAAAGCGGTTTTCAGATTCAACATTGGGACACGGAATCCTACATTTTCACCAAGTTTCATTAAATTTCGTCAGGTGGACCTATATTAGACATTTACAATTTGGTAATTGTGTACTATCTTTACACGAAAAAGGGGATCCTGATTTCGGGTGGGTTTGACTCTCCGATTCGGGTTTACGAGCTTTAATCCCCATAAGCAATCATTTTAAATATGAGATAAATATTCAAAGTGACTAGTGCTGTGAGATTAATGACAGCAGGTGAAATTACATTACATCGTGAACAGCAGCTTTGCGTGAAATAAGTGGCTCGCGGATCTCCTTGATATTTGTAAGGAATACGGAAATGCGGTGCAGTAGTATCATGGGTACCATGTATGTATATGTTAGTTTTTAATTTGAACTTAATGCTAATTTTCACAACGGGATGAATGCATTTTGACCATTAAGAAACATCTCACACCTCACCGTAACGATGCCCTTGTGCACCTACCAGTTCGACCTATTCGTGATGAAATTATTCTTCAATTTAAAGAATTTTGATAATTTTTTACTGACAAAAGGGTCAGAGAAGTTGAATGGGCCGACTTCTAGGGGCATTGGGATATTCACTTCTTACCATCCATCTTTGTGTTGTCCATTGGCTGTATCCGTATCAATATGTGATGTTTTTGGGGCCAGATATACCGCCACGTCCACGCTATTGGCCCTGGATAACGTAGAGAGCGGTGAGGTATAGTACATTTTGACACTAGGCTGTGAAGAACCTTGCTGGCGAATATGAGGTACAGGACGAGCCGAAGGCGAGTAAAATTTTTTTCGGCCGAGTGACAAACAATATTTTTTGTTATTCAGTTCGTGGGCAGGGTTTTACGACCGCACGGCGGCCATAAAGCGTTGCTTCACGGACTGAGTGACAAAAGGGCATTTAAACTGTCTACTTAAATATCATCGCATGAGTATTCACGAAAATGTAAATTCCTACCTGAAATCAGGGACCCGAAGCTAGGGTGAATATACTACACAATTACCCAATAGTTTTAAATTACAAATGTCGAAATTGAATAGACTCGTACAGTGAAAATAAATTTCAAACACTCCCAATTAAAATTTACATCAAAGTTTCGATTTAAATGTGAAATCCGTAATTGTTAAGTGTCCTCAGTTGTCACTCTAAAAATGTTATTCTGATTGTATTATCCTCGGCAAACACAGCATTCGCATTTCCCAAGTCTTAGTTCCCGAAGATTCCTCCACTGAAGCGGAAAGAGAAGTGAGAGAAAAGAGGGGGCATTCGGATAGGATAGATCTGTCGTCTCACCTAATCGACGTGACAGTCTCCCATCTCATCCTACAGTATTTACCCAACTCCACTTACAGTATCACCAGTTACAATGAGTGACATTGCGTTAAAAATTCAGAGGTAGGGCGGTCAAAGATGGTGGTGGGTACTTGAGAGTTGCCCCTGTCGTCTCTCGGAGTCGACTTTGAGAGTTACCGAAATCACAGTTACGTGTCACGTTAATCCGAATGTTACTCGATTCTGCCTCAATCAGGGTAAATTGAGAGTATTTTTTCGTTATTTCCATTTTCGATAGATTCTATTCGAGATTCTTCATGGTTATTAACTTTTCGACGAAAATGAAATGCAATTTCATGATTGGCAATAATTTATTGGCTCATGAGAGTTAATTTTTTTTTAATGATTTATTTTAAACAAATAAATGGATTAAATATTTCCAATGTACTTTTAATTGACCTATTTTCATGGAATTTCGAGCTGATCAAATTAGACTCATTCAATTTCCTGTAATTGATTTCGATCGAATGAATGTAATAACAATATAATTTTTATGTTTGAGAAAATTCTGAGCTGACTTTATTATGATTGAACAAATTTGTTGTAAAGCGAAATTGCCGTACGAATAAGAATTTTTTAATGTCTTTTATTTTAATTAAACGAGACTTCTTCCGTTTAAGCTGAGAAAAATTCAAAATACTTTTAATTCCTACAAATATCGATCTCGTAGAAACTTCATTACATGACCACCCTTTTTATAAATTACAGAGTTTTATGAAACACTCCATGCGACGGTAAATGAATTGGTTGGCCGATCGATGACTTCTATAATTTTGCTCATCAAATTTCCAGTGTCAACCAATATTTCCTAAAATTACAACCCAAGTATTATTCGATTGTTACCCTTAAGAGGATCAAATATCTTCGGAGAAAAAAGAGTTGAAATAACTGGTTTCATAACAAAAAACAATATTTGAGTAATAATAATTATAATAATTATACTATATATTTAATAATCAGTATTAATAATTGTAAATAATTTTAATAATAACAGAATAAGTATTATCTTCTGTATGAAAATAAACCCTAGCAGTACATGTGAGTGACGTCACACAAGGGGATGACATAGTGCGAGGGTCAGACATCGTCCGGTTGCGGCCAGGTGGCATGGCACCCCTGCAAGCCTCCCCATTCACCGTGTGCGAGACATTTTTTTCCACTTGACGTGTTCCCATTCCCGCCCTCTTCACCTTAAACCCCTTATCCACCAGAAATGGAAAAAAAACTGAGAAATAAAAAATATAAAACCCCTGTCGACATTCCACACACCCCTTCAACCCCGGCCGCAGCGTAAAAGTCTGATTATACTCATTAGCTTGATTGGAAGTATGCATTATTACATCTTTCTCCACTAGTTTTCCTTATCCCTGTGAAAAACATCATACCTCGCCTATTCGTATACACCCGAACCCTTTTGTTATGTTTTTCTTTCTGTGTAACTTATGGACTGTACACGAAATGTAGCATATGGCAGTTTAAATAAAATTGAAAATTGTTAGTCATTGATTCAAGGGTTATCTCTCTAACTACTTTATTGTATTGTACTGGCGTTGATACTTCGTTGGTGTGAGTTGGGAAAATGATTATCCCCTGAAATTTTATATTGTCGCAGGTATTATTTTCCCAGTTTTGCGTGTCAAATGATCTTATCAGAACTCGTGAAGTTGATAATTTGTTTAGGTTCCGTAAGTGATAAATGAGTTTTGCTTATGTGGACAAATAACATTTCCGGCGCATTAATGAAAACTGAATGAATAAGTTTATTTCCAATGAAACTTGAAATGAAAACAATAAAATTTCTTCAACAACTGATTAGTCAGTCTCAGGACACACGGAGAGAAAAATTCCATAAAAATTACGTGTCAGTTCCGTAATCTGCGAGTCAAAACAATATTCTGTAAAAATTACGGAACAGTGACGTACTTTTTCCTGGACTTCTCTGTAAAAAGGTACGACACGGTTCCGTAATTTTTACGGAATATTGTTTTGACTCGCAGATTACGGAACTGGAACGTAATTTTTATGGAATTTTTCTCTCCGTGCAGCATCTCTAAGTGAGAATTAGGGTGGAAAATCATGAAATTTCGGGACGTAAAAAATTTCGAGAAATTCTAAAATTTTAAAGAGTACACGAAGAAAAATTTTCCGTAAAAAATAAGGAACCCAGAGTTCGTTAGACAATTATGTCCTGCAATTGTAAAATTTTAGTGACGGTTAAATTACTTCCAACACATTTTACTCTAAAATCACAATACGTCAATTTTCCCTTTAAATTTGAAAATTTCACGAAATTTTTCCTTGAATATTAATGATTTTTTTTTCTTCCACCTGCTGGAAAATTTGGACTTCGTTTATTTTTCAGCAGAGTCTGAACGGTTTGGGTTCTCCTCAACCGAATTCCATATGAATTGTCTGAAATTTATGAGTCAAACTGTCCATTAAATAATTATTATTTAAAATACAATAAACAATTACAATCACCAATTCTCAATTTAATTATTGATGAACTAAAACATTTATTCTCTTCCGAGATTTCCAATATACCGGATTTAATAATGAAATGATGTATCAAAATTCATTTCTTCACCTGGAAAAAAAGGGAAAATAGAGGCAAACTTCTCAGAATTCAATCCGCATTTTCCTATTATTCTTTTATTTTTCTTCGTCTATCGAAAACGTTTTGCGCACAAGAGAAGGCAGGAGGGGTTGCATTCTCCTTGTCGATGCGAAACAATGCGCGCCTTCAGCCTGGGTAAAGTCCAACCAGCGTTGAAGTACCCTCTATAGTGGATACAGCAGGGGCACGTCCAAAGGCCAAAGGGGCACGGGGGATAGCTGGGGAGGGGTTAGAGACGGCCCGCTGCAAGTAAGTTTAATATTTGATAACGCGGGCTGCTGGTCATCCTGCCGAGGCGATAACACGGGACCCGCGGGAACCTTCCGGCCAACATCCCTCGGAAAACGAGCCGTTCTCTGTCCACCCCCCCTTTGTCCCCCTCACGATGCTATATGGCGGGATATACCTTCCCGCGCGCCATCCAGAGAGGAGCAAATGCCAACGTCCTGAAACGATCTTACATTTTCGCTTGTATTTCATTTTTCTTTTTTCAATTCAATTAATTTACGGAGATCCTACTTTGCACGGAGACAAATATTCAATAACAATTAGATATCTTTTTCGTAATCCCGGTGCGAAATATGACAGGAGAAAATTTTACGGAACTGTTACATCATTTTTACCTAAAATCACGGGACATTGTCCGGGATTTCCATAATTTGTCTCTGAGTAGTATGAAAAATTACGATACCGTCACTTCAATTTTTCGATTCGATTTCGTAATTGGCAAGCGCATTGCGGGTTAAGTAATTTTTTACAAAAAAATTGTCTGTGTGTGGCAAAAAAATATAATGCTGTCAATCAAATATTCTTCTGGCGAGAATGTGAAGCGAGTTTTTCTTAAAGTAAATATATTCGGCATAATTGTATGTTTTTCTCAGTGTAAGATACGAGTAGAGAAAAGTTCAATAAAAGTTATGTAACCGTTATGTAAAAATTAGGCAATTCCGTTGTGTTTTGGGATTTCGAGATTAATTACCCCACTGGTCAGTAAAATGTATTGACTACTTTCTTGGCGAGCATTCTATCGCTAAAAATTACCGTAATAACTGGCAATAACTGCGTCTTAGCGGTTCTGGAATAAATTATCTAACAGCTGAGTGCAATCGAACTTTTTAAGTACAAATTATATTATTAAAATTATTACACGTCTGGATAATTTTTACTGAGCAGTAAATCAATTTCAGTGTTCACTCGACAGTTTCCGTCCCGTAAAAATGTTAATTGCTAAAGTATATAATGGACCCCTTCAATGCGTGTACCGACATACTCGATCCTTAACCGATGCATAACAAGACCACAAAGATTTGTATTCTCGTTGACAGGATGAATGAGCTGTGACATGAAATATAAATGCCCACACGGGTTATATATCGTTTTCATCGATCGTCATACACTTTATCTGTGCCCCTGTCCATCTCCACTAAAGCGCAAAAAAGCATCTAAAAAAAGCCCCTCACAACCGAGGGGTAAAAAAGAATCACAAAACCGACTTCTTTATTTATTTTTTTTTCACTCCAATATTGTGTGTGGAAAAGACGACCGGAAAGAGAGAACCTCGGGTTGTAAGGGAGGACAGCCTGAGACGTTAATAATTCAACCAGCGAATTCGAGCGCACAAATCTCAGCCTGTCACGCTTCTCAGTTTTTACTTTCTTCTTTTCCTATTTCTCTTAAAAAAAAAAACTATACGAGTCAATAAAAAGTCCCCCTCGAAGACTCTGAAAAGGAGCCAACTTCAAGGCACCAAGACTTCTGACTTCACAACATCCCCTAAACAAACAAAAGCGCAAACCAAAAAAAGAAAAGGAAGAAGCCAGCAGCACCAAAAAAAAAAAACAATGAAGCCTCAAAAAACCCGTAAATTGAAATCCAAAGAGAAAAAAAATTTAAATACCCCAGAAAGATGCACCACAAAGTGTATGTCCACCCCCGAAAAAACTATAAGGGTCAGACAGTGGTTGCGGGTAGTGGTTGTCCTCCCCCTCCTTCAGACAGAGACACCAAAATCCCTCTCCCTCCACCCCCCTATCAAGATGGCCGACGTCTGTCCTTGCGCAGGCGTTCCCCAAGCCCCGCCTCTTGCCCCTCCACGCGAGGGACCCCGCCAGAAGTCTTCCGTCTCTCTCCAACCAACCCCAGCCCTTGAGCCCTGACGTCTGCTCTTCCATCTCACTCTCTCCTATTATTCTCCGTCTCTCCTGCCCCCTTTCCACCCCTTTCCATAATTCATCCTCTTCGTCACCTATCAACCCCTCGACTCCTCTCTCTCTCTCTCACGCTCTCTGTACAGCTTTTCGGACTTTCTCAACCAACCGCGCTCTGGACATGCGCAACAGCCTCACATAGTGCGCGGCTGGAGTGCAGGGGGAGAGAGCGAGACGATGGGTAGGGGGTGAGAACGGGATGACGGGGTGGGGGGTAGGTTTGATGTAGAAAACAGAGGGGGTATGCGATATTCGCAGAGAAACCTATATTCTTCGGCCATCGAGCATATCCCGTTGTCGTTGGTGTTTCGCGCCGTGCACCACTCGAAATCATTTGGTCTCTCTCTCACTCTCACTCACTCTCTCTGTCTCTCTCTCTCTCTCTCCCTCTCTCTGTCTCTGTCTCTCTCTCCCTCGGTCGCTTTTTGGAGGGCTTCAAAAAGCCCACGATCAAACTCCCCCCGCCACCCTCCACTAGTTCGGAGTTTACTCATCCCTCCTCTGGGTTAGAGAAGAGAATAGAGCAGAGGAGAACCGAACAGGGAATAGAGCAACGTGTCGTGGTAGCCGGTAGAAGTCTCGCAGAACATGTCGCGCTGTCTCGTGCACCAGTACCCAAATTGTTTCAGGGCATTGGTAAACAAGTTGATGATTGTTTAAATACTTTGAGTAATTGCAGCAGTTGTGGCGGATTCTTGGAATTAGAACGTCGAGTGAATCCTGGATTTAGGGGGGAATTTTGGGTCTCTCGATTGTCTGGAGACAGTTCTAAGTGAGTGATTAGTGATGATTTTTGTTGATTAATTTTGTGCGAGATGATCAATTGGTGATGGATAATACGGATGTAAACATGAACGATGACAGTGAGTTTATGGGGGGTTTGGGACTCGAATTGGGAGCCCAAGAGTGACAGAAGTTTTTGTGACATTTATTTGTGGGGTACTAACTGATTATTGGTGGGATACATTTTTTTGTGGGGAGATTTTTGGAGAGAATTACCCCAGGCGGATGCAAGGGCATCTCGTCTGCCTGTTTGCGGATCAGATGGGCAGTCTGAAGGCGCGCCAATCTACGGGATATTGAACGCAGTGGTTCAGTGGATTTTTAAACAAGTGGATTTGAGTTTTATTTTGCCAGAGACAAGATGATGTATTCACCTGATAAGATGATGGGGAGCAAGGGGCTCCATGGAGCTCCTATATCGGCACCGGGGTGCTTTCCCTCTGGAAGATACTCACCGCCGTCGTATCGCGCCGCGCCGGATCAAATGCCACCACCGCCACCACCGAGAAGGTGCATGCCAAATCCACCGGTGAGTTTTTTGCTTTTGGTTTTTCGTTTATATCGCTGCCGTATTTTTGGGTTGCTCTTCGGGTTCTGATGAATTTCTACTTATTTCGGAACAGTTGAACCTCTGGAAGAGATTTTTTATTCAGTTTTTGATTTCTTTCGTTTACAATTTTGGGTAGAAAATCGTAATACCGGTTCTTCAGGTGCAAATTGAGAAAATTAATCATATTTTCGCAGATAAGCGGTATTGTAAGTTAACAATTATCAAATAGTCTTAAGCAGTTAAAAATTTGCATTCAAATTCATTTTTTTTGTTGCTAATCAAAAATTCCATGCAATCAAAAATCCTATTTCTAGCATTATTTTTACACTATTCGGTAATCATATTGTTCGTTTCGAATATTAAGTATTATTATTGATAAGAAATTTATTCTTAACTAAAGCAATAATAACGCTGATAACGATTTCATTTCCAGACAAAAGATTTTTTGCTAAGTTTTTTATTAGAAGAGATTTTTTTTTATAAGAGATATTCTCATCCTTTAAAGCGGTTATCTGGTGTAAACTATCTGGGTCTAGAGGAAAATACTTATTAAAGCAAGTCAAATTGGATGAATTTATTCTTAAGTTTTCTTGAGTCAAATCCAAAATATTGCAATGAAAAAGCCACTTGACTTGATTTAAGAAATTATTTTCTCATTGTGAACCAATCGTTCCTCAGTTTTTGGACAAGTACAACATTTGTTCACGAAAGGTTTGTACTCACAGTTCGAGATATTATTTCCTTGATGATTTTTGACTCTTGAGTATCTTGGCATAAGGAATGACGTACTTCTCAAGAAACGTTTCTGCTCTCAGCGTAAAAGAGTTGCGTGAATTCGCCTTGGACTTCTACAGCGAAGTCAGTACTCCCTGAGTTAGGTTGCAATTTTATTCTGATGAAATAGAGTAAGTGGGGGAGAATACGATCAAGTAAAATGGAACCTCATTGATCATTCATATCATAAGCGCCGGGAAATCATCGAAGACGTAGATTGTATCCTGTCAAGAATCTTACTTCTATCGATTCCCGAGGGAAACACTGATTTTGATTTGACTATCTAAAGTAGCTCTACCCTTCGGCAGGAGGCTTTGAAATATGTTTGGTTTTTGAATTGTCCATCTCAATTACATGAAAATAATTTGAAATAAAAATCAGGTCTAGTAAGGATTATTCAAATTACATTTTGCAAAAGTTGAATATTTTCTCAGTACATTTCTCAACCTTAAATGAATAATGAAAAATTATTTGCAAACAGTTGATTATTCTTCATGGGGTGTTATAAAATTTGTTGTTTTTCCAAATTGGAAATTTCAAGTCTAATTGAGTTTTATGAAATTTGTTTATGGAAAATGTCAGAAAGTTGTCATTATCTTGTCTACACAACTATATATTTCCCCATCGCACAGGATAGACATTTAGTATGCACAGGCGTGTGATGTTATTCAGCGTTCACGCCGGACAGTTAGTAGTTTACTTTTTTAAAAACTGGAAAAAAATTGCGGCATGAACAGTCGATTTGTAATTTTCAGGAAATGGAAATGACATGGATGAAGGGGTGGGGGCAGCAATTATAAAATATTTGATTCATTTAAAATGTACTGAAATCCCAAAGTTTTGATCAACTTTGAAGTGGGAATTTCTCAAATAATTGTATGAATATTGAACTTTTACTAATATAAAAATTTCCGTTATGGGAAATTCCAAATTAGAATAGTCAAGAATATGTGCATTAATATTTATATGATTTCTCTTAATTTGCGGAGAATACGTACGCTGAATTTTACATTTCTCATTAATTTTTCAGAGTGGCTGTATTTTTAATGCCGACAAACATTAAATGTTGATTTTTATGTATTTTGTTTTCTTCTTTTCTATACGTCCAACAAAATGACCCAAACAGAAAATGTTTTATTGTCAGATTTCACATTTTAAATAGAGAATTTCCCCGCACCCGGATTCGCCCAATCAGAGCGCAGTATTTGAGGTCATGTGACACCTTCACGACAAAATTATTTTGATAAATCACCGGGC
>JAPYZN010002109.1:0-17583 GCA_030522865.1 Psyttalia lounsburyi
CAAGAACCATAGCAACACAGCGTTGCCACCTACTCGCCACAGGATATGACGACGAGACTCAAATAGAAAATTAGTTAAAATATTTCAGAATTATCTGATTAAGTTCACCATTGTATTTATTTATTAATTAAAAAATCATTGAAAACGTATAATTATAAATTTACCCAAAATTTAAGAGACTTGACCAAGAATGAGATGGTCACTTGACGTAACCACTTGGAAATCCTTAAAGCTAAAATCTTCTACCAGAAATTTGCAACCCCCACATGCTCAAGGTTTTCTGCATTTTTTAATATTTTCAGTGAATTTGCTTTTTTAATTAAAATTATTTGCAATTAGGGCAGAGCCATTGGAATTTCTTCGGGTGTCTTTTTAAACCTGTGCAACGAAAATCATAACAAAGAAGGCAACCCACACATTCAACAAAATCATTATCCAAAACTTTGGTGCAAATACTGCAAGAAAAAGGTCCATTTTTCTTTTGGCTCATAATTCGTTTCACAGTAGCAAATGCATCATCATCAAAGTATCTTTTAATTTCGTTGATCAAGCATGTAGTGATTTTGTTGCTCCCCAAAGAATCTTTCAAAGTTGCACAGGATAAATTAACAATATCGCCACATTGGATTACATACTCTCCACTCAGGTCATTTTCAAATGGAAAACTTTCTGTGAACAACCATTCCATTATTCGATAATGTTTTTCTTCTTTTGAAAGTTCTTCAAATTTTCTTATTTTTCTCCTACGAAAAATTGAGGTATTTCTGGAAAAACCTGCGGGGTGACCTCTGAACTTAATTGAAGCTGGCATGATGACACAGTTGAGTTCTGTTGGTGCATGCTCCTCTGTAATCGAAATATTTTGTAAGCTTTCTTCCAGATTTTTGTGACTTTCTATGTCATGCTTCACTTGATAGGTATTTACATTGTTATCAGCAGGGCAAATATCGATATTCTCTCCCTTCCTCAAGGCTTCCAGCACCTTCAGCAGCAAACTACGTATCCTCTCAAAATGAATACCAGTCGATAAACTGCCAATATTAGCCAAGTCTTGAGCTATCATTTGGAGTTCTTTACGCCGTTCATTCGTAGTCTCAAACTTCCTTCGGGGGACTCTTTCAATGCGTGCATTTGAAGTAGGAACAGCAAGAAGGCAGTTGGAAAGGGAAGCACTTGGGGTGGGAACTGTACGGAAAGCTCGTTGATTTTTTTTGGTAAATTCTTTCGTCCACATTATATCACATAAACTGAGGTTGAATAGTGATAGCTGAAAATGATTCCGGACGGCAAATATATGTCTACAGGGTAATTTCCATGACTTGCGAAAGTAGCAAGTACATGAGTGTGGGGTCACTGTAAGAATTGAACTATTTGAACTGATATAGCATTCGTGAGTAGCACCATTAATTTCTTGAAGTATAATTTTCTCATGAGCAGTTAGTTGTTTGTGCACTTCTACTTGTGCAAAACTTGTTAAATACTTTGCATATTGCTCTTGAACACTCCCAGGTGGAAACAATGCGCGTGAGCGCTTGAGAACTTTCATTGCCAGTCTCATATCAGTTTCCTGGGTCTGTGATTGTTGAAGAGCGAAGAATTTTCGAGCGAATCCGCAAAGAGTGCTACAAGAGTCACACAAATCATGTATTTGTGAATTCATGTTTTCGAGTCGATTGTTTGTTCTGTTTCCCAACGTACCTTCTGTCATATTATGGACAGTCCATTCCCCACGAATCGAATGCCAATTCTCGTTGTAATATTCTCTTACACAATCTGGAACTGCTTTAATGAATCCAGCATATAGTTCATCATATCGTTCCGGGCTCGAACTATACCACAGCGACTCGAAACTCTCCAAAACATAAACACTCATCTCTTTGCCAAGATTCAGTCGCTTTATATGGAGGCCAAAAGCTTTACAACATGGAAAATGCAGAGATATAAGGGAATTCCTGTCAAGACTTTGGTGAGTGCTTTTCGTGCTGTCAGATCCTTATCTGTCATGATGCAATTTATTCTCTCACTGGCTTTAGGATTTAGTTCTTGAAAAGTACGAGCTATCCATTCCAAAGTGACTGCATTTTCAGATGCTGCAATGGCAGCACCGACAATTTCCGGTCGTCCTTCCGAATCTTGTACTTGGAGAATAATCAAAACGAATCCCAAATTGAAGAGTTTGTATGTACCATCTATAAATAGAATAGATGGCCATGCTGCTAGTGAGGCTCTCATTTTCTCTGTTGACATATATAGAGCTTGAAACTGATGATCCTCGTTTTCCAGAATAGCCACACTACATCCTATAAATATATATAAATGATAAATAACAGCCTGATAACTATTAGTATTGATTCCCGCAGGTCATTTGCGACATGGAATTTTTGATTAATTATTCTGATACAATCAAGATTTTTACCGTACTCATTTTGCAGAAAATTTATGAATGTTGGTAAATCATTTCCATTTTCTTTTTTTCCTTTCGCTTTTATATTCGAAATGTCATGGGCTAATAAAGTGATATTGTGTTTATCAGCCAACCAGTTCTTGACTAATTTATTTTTCGCGCCATGAGCCAACATTTCCGACGTTGCACCTTGCAAGTCGGATGTCAATCTTCTCGGTTCGGTGATAGCATGGTAGAATTTCTGAAAGTAAAATCATTCAATAGGACATCAGTCTTTAAATGGTAACACAATGAAAACGATAGATGATACAGGTAATCTAGTCAATAAGTACGGGTAGTACAGGCCAGAATCACGGGTAAGACGGGTCAAGAGCATGAGTGACGCGGAAAATATGGACGCGAAGCACGGGTAATACGGGCGAGCAGCACGGGCATTACGGGCGAGCAACACGGGCAATACAGACAAGAAATACGGGTAATAGAGAAGAGAATCACGGATAATACAAATGAGAAATACGGGTAATACGGGTTAGAAGCACGGACAAAATGATAATGACAGGCGGGGTGGGAACAATAGTTTTTTTTTTATTGTAGAGTATGGTAGTAGTTTAATGTGCAAAGGGTTCTCCCTTTACAAGATAAAAAACATGTAGTCGATTGAAGTAATTTATACTTACAGTCGTGTCTTCGTGATTTTCATGTCAGATTCAATTTGCAAATCTCTAAATATTTTTTGTCAGTGGTCAGCTTGAAGTTGATAAAGGCTGGACACTCATGATCATATGAACTGTAAACAGTATAAACCCAATTTTATCCTTAATTTTCCAGTGCAGGACATGAATGAATGGATTTAGTGTATTTTTAGAAAAACAGAATAAAAGAATATCTACCTGCTGACTCGAACTTTGGCAATTGACGGTTTTTTCTTGCTAAATTTACAGCTAAAATACACACGCGTATACACCAATTTTTCATCTAGTGTACTGCCAGCTAATTGAGAATTTTTGATCATCGATGAGTTTCTACCAACAAAAATTTGGCGAACCTGATGGGAATACTTTGCCAAATACTCCTCAACTTCTTTAAAAGAATGAAATTTCATCCCCTTTGTGGGAGAGATTAATTTGGAATCATCCATGGGGAGTTCATGCGACAATTTTGTAGAACGAAAATGGCAGTTACTCATTCTATGCCTGCTAGAATGGTAAAACTCGTGATTGGTGTGGTCTCGCCACTGCCAGAGTTCCCAACATTATAATTTTATTGCCAAAGTGAGAAAGAAAATTTTCACCAGAAAATGATCACTACTACTACGTAGCGTGATGATTCTGAACTAGCAGTAATGCCAATTTACCCAGAAGTCTACTCTCTGGAATGCTTTGTTCGTTGTAACGATGAATCACTGATGTTTCTCATCTTGATATTTGCTGAAAACAGCAAGCACTCCGGTTCGGAGATTGATAAAATCAATATTATTTAAAATAGAGATAGAACTCCAAAATTGATCACAAATCATTTTGATTGGAAATCTGAACTTAGAATCATGGTTTCGATTGACACAGACTTGACTAAACTACAGAGGACATTTCGAGATGTATTTCCACTCAACAACCAATTCCAATCTTTTGAATCAACTGAGGAGGCAAAATCAAAACATTTTTTCATGAGAAAAAGGTCCAAAACGTTGACGAAAGTTTGTCCTACAGGTGGCTACAATAAAGATTTAATATTTGATGAAATTTACAATAAATGTATCTTCTGTGCTAAATCAGAGAAAAAGACAACAGAAAAGATACCAAGCATTAAACCACGTAAAAAGTGAATATTCATTTCCCATAGATTTATGTTTTAGATTTAATTAGCTTCATGAATTATTAATGACAATTTTATCACATTTTTCCTTTAGACTACAAGCAACAAATTGTCCAGCCTGTGTTATATTCCGAACCACGCAAGACAAACAGGGGTTAACATTAACTGCAGTCAACTTGACTCATAATCATGATCCTCCGGTAATTTCTATTTTATTTCTAGTTCTGTTAAACATCATGCTACAATTATTTTTTGACTTTGTTTATTAGCCAGTGTTTTTATCTTAGCCGACGGCCGGAATGAAAAAATATTAATTAGAAACTATAAATTTCAGAAACAATAATTTTGTTTTAAAACAACAAATGTGTGAGATTCTGAAAAACTCTTTAAAAATAAAAAGTGAACAAATATTTATAGGATCCTTCAGACCTTCCAAAGAGAAAGAAACGCCAAACTGTATCAAAACCTCAAAATAATCAACGTACAGAAGGCAGTGATGACAGATGAGGAAATGATCGTGTTAAATAAAGTACTCATGGAATTTGAGAATAGGTCAAATAATGGCAACGATTTCTCGTTTTTGACTAAATCCTTTTGCAACCAACTGGACAATGAGATGATCATTTGGCCAGATGAAGCGTTAGCTGAAATAGTACCCTCCTCAAGGGAGAAACTATCACAAGATGCTGTTATCTCATTGGATACAGCATGTGAGAATGAAGGTATCAGTGAAGGTATTCCCATTACGACAGCGAATGTACCGCTGATGGTTGCATCGGATTCGATGGAGAGGGGATCGCCTTCCGGGGAAGTCATAATAGAGCTTTCAACATCTGCCGAGAACGCTTTATCTCTACCGAGAGCCGAGAATGAAAGTCGTGCAATCTTTACAGAAAAAGATCCGCGATCATTCAATGATAATTCTGTAAACATTCAGCTCCATGAATTCTCAACTCCTCCAAATTTGATGGCGCTCTTAGAAACAAAACCTCACGTGCCAATATCACCCGATCCTACTGCAGCTCACATGGAAGCAAACAGACTCACTCTGGAAAATGTCATCAATCCAACGGTAGTGCCTTCAACTCCCTCATGGAAAATCCCCTCCGAGATAAATACCCCCACGATAACCACCATGTGCGGAAATGGAGAGACAGTCGAGCAATCCGTCACATCTGTTCAACAAATCCAAGTGTCCCAAATTAAGACCCGAGGACGTCCGACAGGGACTGATAGAAGACCAATTGGACTGCTCAAAAAAAAGCAAAGAATTAACAGTTCAGTGCCTCCGGTTGTCGATACGAAGGCAAAAATAAGGAAAGTTTCTTCGAAGACTTGCGATGCGAGGAACTGTGTACAAAAAAAAATGCAACAGGACCAAGGACATGTGGCAATTGTCAGTTCCCCATGGAAGATTCTGGTGTAGAATGTGATGCATGCCTGCTCTGGCACGATTTTGAATGTGTCCAGCTAAAAAGAGTGCCAACAGTTTGGTTTTGCCCAAACTGTCAACAGGCATAGAATTACAACAATTATTGTAAGATTATTGTTATTATACTTATTGTTTTGTTTTCTGTTCGTTCCCGTTGTTGCATTTTTAAAGTATTATAACAATAATTCAACATTTGAGATATCGAAATAATAAAGTTCTCTATAATCAATGTATGTTAATTTTATATTAATCCTATATGTGATTTTAATTGAGCTTTGACAAGAACTAAAAGTGACAGTTTATGCGTAAAAAGTTAAGTCGAGCGTAAAATAGATATTTTTCGACACATTGAGATGAAAAATTATGTTCGTAACTCGTGAAAAAAGTGGTTTTTGTCTCGTGGGATTATATCACAAGCCGAAGGCGAGGGGGATTATATCCCTCGCCTTCGGCTTGTGATATAAACCTCCCACTCGCCAAAAACCATTTTTTTTTCACTTGTTACGAAATATACTATTTTGCCATTTTTCAATAGCACCATGCATAATTTTTCCTTTTTTTTAATTGTGTTCGCGACTTTATTCCGTATCACACGGGATCTAGTGATTTTTAACAGCCACGCGTGGCCCGTATACCAACTCAGATGGTAACAGGAACAAATCCGTATCAAAATCCGTACCAGTCATTATTACCCCGTATTTGACACGTGATCGACACGGGAGACCCGTACATCACCCGTATTGTGTGCCAATAGTCACTCCGTATAATAAAAGTAATTTTAATATTATTTATTCAAAAATAAGAGTTATGAGATTTTTTTTTTCTATTAATCTTACGACGTTAATTCTAACGCAAATGATTTCGAAATCTTTTGCCTTTCTGAAATAAACAGAATAGATACAAACAAATAATGTATTTTGCCTGCTGCAAGTACCTGGGTTAATCTCATTTAATTGTGAATACAATATTAGTATCACTGGGATGTGCTCTTTTTATACCAAAAACACGATTTGCAACTGGGATTTAAATGAGACATTCATTTCAAGAAAAGAAAGTGGTTAGAAAGCATCATAACAATATTTTTTCATTCATTTTTCAATTTTAATTCGGACAATAGTGAATGCTCAAAACCTCTTCATTTTCTTGAAGGAAAAAAAAACAATTAACGATAGACAATATCTGAAAATAAATTTCGATTTCTTTTTAATCATGCACTTACGCAAAGCAAGATAGCTGTTCGATCCTGTATAATTTTTTCTGTGTGCATTCTGTAAGGGTAGTTCGGGGGGAGCTTCGTCAGAGCTCGTAAAAGTTTTGCGTACACACGTTGGAGTGACCGATGGGGATTTGGGGCTACTTTCAAACCCGTCAGCATTGTTGTCTAGAATGAAAGTAAAAAAAAATTAGACCGCAGCATGAATTGAATATTAATTAACACCCATCATTTTCTCTTTTGTGAGGAAAGAAAAATCTTCACTCATGAAATTCATTATGTAAATAAAATTATCGGAGTGGAATATCTGAGAGAGGTTATGTCCATTCTAATAGATAGAATTATTCCATTGATACAGATAAAGACACAATAACTAAAAAAAACGAATTTTCTAGTGTACTCTAGGCGAATATTTATTTATACTCTACCAGTTTCGTTGTCGCTGCCATGGTGAACCAATCAATCGAAAATATTTGTCTCTTACAGGGAAAAATGGAGATGATAACCTGTCTCTGTTAGTTCACTCATAGTAAAACGTCAGTT
Organism: Psyttalia lounsburyi; assembly: GCA_030522865.1. NCBI lineage: Eukaryota > Metazoa > Arthropoda > Insecta > Hymenoptera > Braconidae > Psyttalia > Psyttalia lounsburyi. Next base: position 7,405 of record JAPYZN010002109.1, read on the forward strand.
TCCTACATTATCACCTCCAATTTACTCAAATGAGCTGATTTTTTGTGATCTGATTTTCAGTTTTTCTTCCACAATAACTGCTTGAATGTATTATCACAATATTTCCAAGGTATTCACGAGGATTTGATAATCTAATCCGATAATTAATGAGATAAGCACGACTTTCTTATGCAAATGGACATGAGAAAGTTCAGATAAAAAATCCTCTATAACTATCCCATTAATCAAATCAAATTTAATTACTCCATCAAATTTTCTCTTCAGCTATTTTCGTGAACATGAATAAAAAAAAATATCGTTAATAATTATTTACTCTTAGAAAATTCTGGAATAAAATCTCTTCAACGTATAATTTTTGTAGAAATCTTCCTATAAATATTCCATTAATAAGATCAAATTTAATAACCAGCAAATTTTTTCTTCATTTATTTCTGCAAACATTAATGAAAAATGTTTACGATTAATTTGTTTTATACAAATGACCAGGAAATTCCAGAAATTAACGTCCAATCCAGGATTTTTCCATTATTTAGTAAAATGTATTTGGATTTGAAGGAGAAAATCAACAATAAAAACACAAATTCGTTTAAAGTAAAATGTTTATTTCGAACGTGGACTGTTTATCGGTTAGACTTGGCGACACGCTCAAGCTCATCCTTCTTCTTGATCGCATAAGAGTTTGACGATCCCTTGGCTGCATTGATGAGCTCGTCAGCCAGACATTCGGCGATTGTCTTAATGTTCCTGAATGCTGCTTCACGTGCACCTGTGCACAGGAGCCAGATCGCTTGATTAACGCGACGCAGGGGTGAGACGTCAACGGCTTGACGGCGCACTGTACCAGCACGACCGATACGTGTTGAGTCCTCACGAGGGCCAGAGTTGATGATGGCCGTTACCAGGACCTGCAGATAAACATAAGAAATATAAATCAAATTACACATAAACAACAATTAAAAACAAATTCTAACATTGAACCCTTTCAACCTCTTTTAAACCCTTTGATTTCAATTTTTTTTTAATTTGCAGATTTTTTTTCTTCGTTAAAAGGGAGCGACAATTTCACTTCTTTACATCGCATCGTTTGATTAGAAAATATTAAAGAATGAAAATGGTCAGCTTTTTTGACGATTAAATTGGCCAAGAAAATTAGATGAACGAGTAATTGAAGTCAGTTCTAAACTTATGAAAATTTGAGAAGATTCTAATGAATAAAAAAAGGAGGAATTTCACATGTATAATCAACAATTCAATACAATTAATAAAATAATTATTTGATGATAAATTTAGACAAATTGTTCTCATAAAAATTGACTGATTATTAATTAATTATTTAATGTGAAATTCACCTAGAGAGTATTGAACTAATCAATCTCTCAAAAGGATGAGATAAGATTAAAAAGAACTAATCAAGGAAAGTAATGAACTGACACATTGAAATAAACAATAAATTATCAAATAAGTACAAATGACAATTTCTTGAACTTATAAACTCATTATGGATTAAGAATGGACATGGTGTAAATACGATATTCACCTGCAGAGGATTTTCAGCAGTGAGCAGATGAATGATCTCAAAGGCGTGCTTGACTATCCTCACGGCCATCAGCTTCTTTCCGTTGTTACGCCCATGCATCATCAAAGAATTGGTCAAACGTTCGACAATGGGGCACTGGGCCTTGCGAAAACGTTTGGCTGCATAACGACCTGCAGAGTGTGGCAGATACTTGGCATTCTTCTCCTTGACTGCGATGTAATCCTGGAGAGACATGTCGTTCACCTGAACATCGTCGCAATTCCAACGGCCGAAGAGCTTTATTTCTGGAAGATCAGCAGACAGGGCCATCGACACTGTCTCTGGACCTGCTGTCGAGAGTACTACATCTTCGTAAGTGTCTGGGTCCGCCATTGTTCACCTGAAAAATGAGGACAATTTAATTTCATAGGTTTCAGTATCGAAAACCAAATGGACCTTTTTTTTAAAAACAGGAACTTAGAGATCTGTTTTTGGTACTTTTTGTTTGAAAAAAAAGAGGATAATGAAAAGAAATCTGAAGAGATCATTATTGTTCAGTCATTTCTCGATTTTCATTGCAAAATAAATTATCAATTGTTGAATTTTTCTGACAGAACGTGAAGGGTTAACCTCCAATTTTTCAACTCCCAAAGACCAATCCAATTACTTTAATTTCAAATCTCTAATCGGATAAATTGAGTCAATTGATTATTAAATCAAATATGTAAATGATAACTGCACTAAAATCGGGAACAATACAATTTAACAAATTAAAAAACACTAAATTGAAAGGAAAAATGGAGTATAACTTTTCACTATAACAATCGAGAGCTGTGAATTGTTATCATTCTGAGTACTTCAAATAAAAAATTAATCAACAGAATTATTGATTCCTTTTGTTAGTAGTTTACGGTCTCAGGTAATAATCAAACTGATGGGAAAACAACTGGGCCATCATGTGGCCATGCGGTCACATGGACCCCACGTCTGTGCGTTTCTCATTGAAAAGTATTCACGTACCTATCACAATTAATATTAATTAATTACCAGCTAGTCCTGGAGGGTTTATATCACTGTAACTCGATACACTGCCGTCAATTATTAACCGCACAATTAAATTTTTCTTACCTTATAATGGATGCTCACGTCCTCATCAGAGTAAGCGTGAACAGGAAAAGGCCATGACGGTCATGGCGCTCGCTGCCCTGAACCGGAATTCAAAAAAACTAGTCAAGTGTAAGACTGAATATCGTTTCAAATGAGACTTTTGGCGCCCAGTGCTCCCAGTGATGATTTAATAGCGACAAAGACAATGACTGTCGTTATTTGGAGACATTAAATAACGATAACCTAAAAATAATAATATTGGATACAAGGAATTAATTTCAATGGGAGCTTTGGATGTATTCACTTCATAAAGCACCATAAATTAATTACTATTACATTAATTCTTTCTATTCTTATTTAATAACCAGTTGAAAACATCGATTTGTCAAAAAAAACACCCATTTTCAAATAAAGAGATGGAATAATTGTTAGAATAACATTTTGTTTGAAAACGAAATATTTAAACGTCTCATTTACCAACTGAATTATTTTTATGAGAATTAACTACTAGTTTTCAGCCACAGATGGCGTTCGTCGTTAATATCTACGATTTTTCATTTGAGATTCATATAAACTGGTCTTTTTTGAAAATAACTAATTAAAAAATTATCGAACGTCAATTTAATTCCTAATGTTTTTTTTCTCAAAATCGTCTTATTAACTTCAATTTCATTAGCTTTTCAACAATACAGAATTAAAAAATAATGAACGACAAATAAGTTTATTTAGAAAACATTATTTTTTATTTAAGGTTGCTCACGATTTCTAATCAATGAAGGAGAAATTACTCTCTAAGAATATTTTGTGAGTTTATGGCAATGTAATGACTCAAAAATACGAAAGGCGATTAAAATCGGTACATCCAATAGTCAATCGCTAAGGTAATGTTATTTTTATGACCGCTTTAATGTCAGGATAAATCAAGAATTTCAGGCTTATTTCAAGTAACGTTTATCTATACAATATTCACCTTTAATTAAATCCAATGAAATTAAAGCTCTCATTAAACTCGCACTATTTTTTATGTAAAAATAATCGGTATTCACAGCAATAAAATAAATTGAAATTTGGCAGAATATAACATTAAATGAACACTTGTCATCGCAGTTGATTCGCTTGTAATAATAGTTTATGAAGAAACAGTCTACTATGTTATACAATTTGTGTCTATCGACGTCATCCAAGCTATTTATTTCTGGTGTCAAAGAAAACCCACGAAAATTTGCAAATTCCAACCCAAAGGGCCGTGTGTAATAATTTATCACCTCCAACTCGCCAACCCTGATTACATGTGAAATAATGATCAAATCGTCAACAGACCTAGTTTCCGATCTGCAGAAATCATGCACGAAGGTCCGCAATTAGGTTTGCTTATGATTTAATAATTATTTCTTTAATATTTAGTCACGGCGATTCGAGGTTACGAAGTATTACACCCGACCTTAAGGTGAAACAAAACTCCTGTGGCTATAATAAATTTAAGAAGTGTCTCTTTTCCAACAATTATCATTTTTTTGCGACTCGATCATTACTTTATACAGTCAATAAAGTAGGTCCACCACGAAAAATTAATAATTGTGGAAAGAGATTGTTTACATAATTCACGTATGAAAACTCATAAAATACGATGTACTTCGAATTTGATAAAAACAGTCACGTGATTTCGTTTTTTGACAATATCTCGGAATCTAAGAGAGATGGTACATTTTTGTTTATGACCTTTTTTTGTAATCTCATTGCGTTCTACAAAAAAGGTTCTCACAAAAATGTCAGTATCACGTGGTGTCGGCCAATAAAAAAGTTAATAATTGAAACGTTTTAATTTTCTTTTTGAGAGCTCGAAATTTTTATAAAGACCTTTTTCTCTAGAGCGCAATGAGATTTGAGAATTAATAACTGCGGAAGAAGGGACAATTCCCAAATTTTCTGCAGACCCTGGGGTTTCGTTTCCCTTTAAGACGATCATTAAAATAATATTAAATCGGACTAGGGTCGATATTGAGTTAATTAATCACTGAAATATTCGAAGCTTAAATGCCGAACCGTAATTCTTGTTATTTAAAGAGAGTTTCCGGAGTCGACAGTTTGGAAATACCTCAAAAAGGGGGTTTGTCCAAGAGGATTGAAGTGAGTGAATGGGGTAGTCTGGGCTTGGAGAATCAGGAATAGTGTGGTTGGGTTGGGATGGGAGCAATGGAAGGGTGAGGACAGCGAATTTACGACCCCTAGCTTGGAATCGTCGAGCCTTCTCGGATTCCACTTTATTACTTTGAGTAAGATTAAGCTCAACCCAACGGGTCTACCGCACAGTCGTTAGCACTTTCTCGTATACAAAACTCTAGCAATTGCATTCCCTTTGACTCCTCATATTCCTCCTATTTTCATATTTTTTTTTGTTGATTACGGGAATCACTTGGGTCATTTTCCCCCAAATGGAATAGATTGCACTGGAATTTGATCATTGAAACGTGAGATCGAGGAAGGATGAAAAAAAATTCTTGAGCAGTCTTTCATTCGGGCTACCTGATCCTCAAGGAATTTTTCCCTCCTCTCTGTCTTTTTCCCTTCCCTGCGGGTGCGGTTCCCTCTTATTCAATTTTTTTTCCTCTGTTTTATTCCTTTATACCAAGGTAAACCACCTCGTTCTCTCAGCGTCCTCTTCTTGCTCCTCCGTCACTTCATTCCTCCTTTGCACTGTATTTATTCTCCCTTTTTGCCTCTCGCCCCGTAGCTTGACGGTTGTGTTCCTCAACCGTAGGATGCTAAAGGCAAAAGGTGTTCGTACTCCCTCTTCACCGCTCTCTCACCAACTTTATTCAGCCCACCCAGCTGGCTATCGTGCGTATGTGCCCCCTTGAATCCCGAAGCAAATGAGGCGGAAGAGGCTGAACGACTTTGTATAATTCCATTGTCGGTCAATAATACATGACATATGGCATTTAATTGCTATTTTTATTGCGAGAGTACATGTTGAAATCGGTTTTGTGGGAGTTTACTAGCGATTGACGAATTGCACTTACACAAAATACGGGTAAAGCTGCTAGTGATGACGGAATTTTGTTTTTCTGAACAATCTCACTGATTTCTAGGAACACCTTACAAATTTGTTGTCTACTACACTCGACAAAATTTTAATTCATTAAGCATTCAAAAATGTGCTTGCTTGAGTGATTTTTGTCTTTAATTCCACAATTGTTAATCCATAAAAATTGGAGGTATATTCTTAAATGTAAGATATGAGAAGAAATTTGAAAGATTTCAAATTGAGATAATAATTTTCAGAACGGATATTATAAAATTATGTAGCAATGTAAAAAATACTAATTGAAAATCAATTTTTCTGACCAAGACGAGTAACCGAAGCAATCAAGTAATTAAGTTAATGTTCGTTCTCGTTTCATTTTAATTTCGGCAACTCGGTTTGCCCAGATTCAATTATCAGTGTCGACTAACGGTATTGATTGTGCTGAAGTACTAAAGTTTAAGTTTCTTGGAAGTAATCCCATGCCAGTTATTTTCATTGTTATGGAGAGAAAATTTTCCCCCGCAAGAACCGCAACTTTTACGAGCCTGTAACAATGTGAACATTGAAAATCCACCGGAGAACGGAACCCTCAACGCCTCTTTAGCCCCACTTGAAGAATATAAAACTGATAAACGCTCTGTGATGGATTGAAATGATGGATTTATTGTCATTAATGTTTGGATATAGCTGTATCAATTAGTCGAAATATCTCGGAACGATCCGACGGAAAAAGGATAAGAAATCTCTCGAGGGGAGTGGAAAACTTCAGAAAACGGAAAGTGATGAAGAGCGGAAATATACGGAAGATTAGAGACACCAGCGAGCGCTCCATACATACATCTATATTCTTCCGTGAAACCCTACAAGTTTGAGAGTTTGACCGTGGGGTGTATCCTAGCAACCCGAACGAAATTCTTAGGAGGAGGCAGGGGTCCAGTGACGTAACGAGACACTTCATGCTCAGTATTCTGGGATGAAAGAAAACCGGAGTGGATGCTTTTGATTTTATTTGTAAGGAAATCTATATATGATGACACTTGACAATTATACTCCCGTTAGCGAGTATTTCATACATTCATTTATGGATTTTACAAAGAAAAATCATTATTTTCAGATATCCACTGTGAAATTAATTGAGGATTTCGTAGGGCTCCATTTTAGATCATAACTCTCATATTGAAATTCATTCTTTTGTGTAGAAAAGTGATAATTTATATTATAAAGTGATTTAATAACTGATATATAGACAAATATTCTCGATATTAAAGATCGTAAAATATGAGATACGGGCCCGTAAGTTGCACGAATTTTCCTTTTTTAATTAAAAAAAATAGTTACGTCACTTCATTCCTTGATACTATCTCGGAATCTAACCGAGATTGTATTTTTTTGATCACCATCTTTTTTGTAGATCTCATTGGGTTCTATAAAAAGGGTTCCTACAAAAATTTCGATATCGCATTGTGTTAGGCGGTACAAAATTCGATAATTAAAATTTTTGAATTTTTTTCTTAAGAGCTCAAAGTTTCGAAATACAAACATTTTTGTAAAGACTTCTTTTGGAGAATGCAATGAGATCTACAAAAAAAGGGTGTATGCGAAAATATACTGTCTCTCCTAAATTCCGAAATATTAGCAAAAAACAAAGTCGCCTGATGATTTTTCTTTTAATTAAATAATGAAGATTCTAATTAAAAATCGTCATTTAGGACGTCTCAATCTAGAAAAAGACGAGATCAAAAATATGTATTGGAATAACATAAAATACGGGGAAAAAACACGTGGTTGAACTAATTTTTTTTGTTATTTATGATTTAAAAAAAATGTACATTACGATTTGAAAAGGGAAAATTATATTTTCAAATCTCTTGATTTACGAAAATATTTTTTTGGCTATAAAATTACCAACATGAGAAGGGCGTTTTGACTGGATAAATAAATAATTTTATTAGTCAATTTGATGTACATTTAAGGTGATTCTGTGATTAGTTATGCGCCATTGAGTTTTTACGAAATAAAAATGAAAATTACGGTTTATTTTACTTGTACAACAGGGTCGGTGACGATTTTCTCCATTTTCTCGTGAACGATTCGATAAGATCACTTGTGAATAAGAGATTGAATTGATTTCGTGCTACATCATTGTTTAAATATCTCTCGGCGTGTTTGTGGGAATGTATTCTCGACCATTGAGGTTTATGGAGAATGTTCACTCGTGTGGAACTGACTGGCACGGACTTCCACTCGCTGTTCTCTGGACGGTCGTTTGATAACAGCTTAATAGATTGCATTATTTAATGGGGAAAAACTCGTTGTCAATGTAAATACTTGCTTCCAGCTCGTAATTGAGGTGCGAGTTTTTGTGAGGTGTCAAGACGGTTCTGGGGAGATCGGAGTGATGAATTAATGCCGGTAATGAAAAGGGGTTATTAACATTTCATTTAAATGGCTGGTGAATAAAAAGTTGAATTAATTTCACACTCAGTTTTGCTCAAAGGAGCTTTAAGCCTCTAATAAATTGAAAGATTATTGAAGATTATCAAAGACTTTTTAGAAACCCGCTTTAACTACTCTCAAAACAATCTATTTTTGCTTCATCTCTTTATTTAATTATTTATCTATATCTGTTAGGTATGAAAAATCAAGAAAATTTTCGATACGCTTCGGGCAATAATAGACTGTTAACAAGTTCCGCTATTCACTTACAAGCGAAAAATTTCCGAGAGAATATTAAAATGTTGGAAAGAACAATTGAAATAATCCTCAATGAATCCAATTATTTACAAATCTTCCTCAATTGAACAATTAAAAGATCGAAAAAATATAAAATGATGGAAGAGCCACACCCGAAGAAATTTATCGCCAATAATTAATGTTTATACAGATTTCTCGCTGATGCGGAACTGACTGGCACTTACAGTCCCCGTTCCCTGCCCTGCCCTGCCCAGTTGCCTGATAACAGCTCAATAAATCCCATAAAATTGAGGTGTCGCCATGCGCATAAAAAATCTCCTGAAAATCACACAAATCAAAGCATCAACTGTCCAGGTGACTGCCAGTGTTGGAAATAGCCGTTCCAAAACATTAACAATATCGCATTACTCCATTCACGACACTCCCTTTACTATGCCAATTAAATTGATTGAGTTTATTCCAAAGAGACAGCATACCCTGAATATTTGAGTGATTAGCAAATGGGAATGATGAAAAAAGGATCATGCATAGCCAGAGGGTAAAGGGGCGGGGGTGGGGGGCTTGGCACGTGTTACTGAAAACGTTAAACACATTTCTGTCGTTTGTATAGAGCAATTAGTATTTATAACAAGCGTGGATCTAAGAAGAGACTGGGGACGAGGGGCTTTGTGCGAATGCATCGGGGTTGGGCGAACGGGGGGAACATTTTATCCGATACATGGACGTGACGGAGATAAAAGTGACGTCCCGGGAATCGGAGTGAGACGGAGCGAGTGGAGAGGGGAATGCCGAGTTGGGGATGGTGCGACCACATGTCGTGAACAGGCTGTCTCGCTCCCCACTGTTAGCCATGGCTCGATGCGGCGTTGAAACGTGACGAGACTCTCCAACAGAGACTTGAACTTTTTTTTTTTCACTCAACTTTTTTTTCTCTCTTCATGTACTGTATCCTATCTTTTCCTTTTTCACATAGAGCAATCGAGTGGAGTCAACTGTTGAGTACATATAGGGAAATTCCTGGGTGAGAATGACGAGAATGTAATGCAAGTCTTGGAATGAGATGAACTAATCGAACCGAATCAAAGGCAGGTGTAAACAGTTTTGGCATTAGGTGAGGAGCGTTTGAATTCACACTAGAAGATGGTAAGCACATAGGGGGGATTAGTGCAGGAATTGCGAGTCATTTTACGGTCGATTGGCTCAGCTGTGAATGAGACTGCGTCCGTTTTCATGTTTCATTGTAATTTCGGGTGGAGGGAGAGCTGGAAAATATGGGAAGTCGTAATGGTTCGATAAGTGCGATGGGTTTTCCTTTCTAAAGGGGATATTTCATGTTCTATTTGGCATCAGACGTAATTCCTCTTCTTATGCAGATTATAAAATAACAATTTTTAAGATATTTCCGCTTTTTCAAAGATGTTTTTCTTTGGGGAAATAATTTTATCATATTTCAGTGCACGAAATATAGGTTTCTTTCGAAGCAAATTTATAGAGTAGAATTTTACAGAAAAGACAATTATATATATGGCATATGTACTTGAGTTATTGGTCTATATAATAAATCAAAATATCGTTCTAGCTGTTGATATTTTCAAGTTATTTTCATTGAGACAGTTCTATTTTTTACTGTGAAGAGAAATTGCGAAATGATAATAGTTCGCTCTGGCCCTATTGATCTCAACTGTCACGAGTCGCGAACATTTTTTATTGTGGAATCATGGTTTACGACTTTTTTATAGTACTAGCGCCGACGCCGCCGCAAGCGGCGGCGCCGTTGATCACCATGCGAATATTCTGAAGAGAATTTCTAATCTTCAGAACAATATTCCCTCATTAT